>SJYO01018757.1:28746117-29043369 GCA_006410555.1 Capra ibex | reverse complement strand
CAGTACATACCTACACTCTCAACCTGACACTTCTTTCGACTCACGGTTTCTTAACTACGAAAACTTGACACCACAACCTCTTCTGAGAACTCTCAGGGAACCTGACGTTCCTCTAGGTTGGTCAGGTAAGACTTCCTCTAGTCGGGACTCTAAAGAAACCTTCCTGACTACGATTTCGACTTTGAGATCATGAAACTGGTGGAATACACTTCTCAACTGAGTAACCTTTTCTGAGACTACGACCCTCCCTAACCCCCGTCCTCCTCTTCCCCTGTTGTCTCCGACTCTACCGACCTACCGTAGTGACTGAACTACCTGCACTCAGACTCACTTGAGACCCTCAACCACTACCTGTCCCTCCGGACCGCACGACACTAAGTACCCCAACGTTTCTCAGCCTGTGCTGACTCGCTGACTTGACTTGACTTGACTCGTAGAAACTATCTAAATTTACCGTAAAATAGAAGACATTTACGGAAAATACAGAAAATGTGTATATATTTGATCTGATAGAAAAAGAATTGTTAAATACTATCAAAAAATGTATAAGAATAATTTAAAAGAACCAATACACACAACGTTTTTTGAAGTCGAACCCCAGTAGAAAATTGAACCAACCAACCCAGAAACATATGTAAAATTTTATAATTATATAAACTTAAATTGTCAGAAAAGGAAATAAATAAAAGATGAAATTAAACCTCCTATTAACGAAATGTTACAACATAACAAAGACGGTAAGTTGTCGTACTTAGTCGGCATTCATATGTATACACGCGAGGAAGGACTCAGGGGGAAGGTGGGGGGTGGGGAGTAGGATGGAGAGATCTAACAGTGTCTCGGGACATGACCCGAGGGACAATTAGAAAAGGAAATACTTGACAATACTCATACAGAATGGAAAGTCATAGAATTACAGTATTTTAAAGTAAAGAGGGAGTTTTGAAAGTTTTATAAATTAAAAAAGTATATTTTAACGAGTTACCTTAAATAAAAAATTATACTACAGACTTCATTTCCAAAATTATAAAGAAGGATGTTGGTTATCAGAGTCTAAGTAAATAGTTTATTTATTAGATAAGAGAAAGGTGACAATGTGTGACGTTGTAGAGAGTATATTAAAGGTATATACATTCCCATACAAAGACCCAAGGTCTATGAGAAAGTAACCCAAAAACGTGTCTAATCGAGAATGTCGTATTATTGTCAGTTGTGTAACGAAGTATATGGAAACATATGGAAGTATATGGAACGTAATCCTGTGGTCCCACTGTCCTACTCACCTCAGACTTCAGGTTTAGGACGGAAACACGTGGGACTATGTCTTGACACAGACGGATCTTCCTCCACGTGTAAAAAGATTAAGTGTCCTTCTGTAACGGTCCGCGAAAAAGGTGTAACCGTTTGACTATTTCCGACAATTCTGAGGGACTAAGTTACAGATTAACCCGTTAAGACGAAACAGGAAAAAGTTTTCACAGAGAAGACAAGATCCGGACAGACAAAGCAACTTTTTTTTTTTCGTTTTTGTACGATAGAACGAATCTAAAAGTAATCAGACAAAAAAATAATGAGACACCCCATTAACCGTAGAAAGACCATCAATTTGAAGAGTAATTAACTACACCGGATAAGTGAATAAATATGGAACAATTATTACGGAAAGTTATATCAAATTATTAAAGAAGTATTTCCAAAATCTTTATAAAAACCTTACATAAGGGTCAAGAGAGAGAGTAAAAATAATAACATGTGAGTATATGTGTCTTTTAATGTAAAATATTGATACATAATGTTAAAAACATATTAATACTTATATGAAAAGAATATGAATAATGGGTAAGTGTCACTTAAAGACCGAGTTTTTAAATTAGGTAAAAAGAAGACCCCATGGACATCTCACACTAAAGGGGAGTGACTAAACATTGTTGAAAATTTTCTAAATCGGATTAACAAAAACAGTATACATAATATAAAAAACAAGTCAAACTGTAAACGAAAAAATCAAAATACAAAAGAAACTAACGTCTTTTAAACTTAAAAATACCTCAGTGTATATAGTTAGACATCAAAGAAAGAATCAAAAATACAAAGGAATATGGTTCTAACCCTCTTCCGTTACCGTGGGGTGAGGTCATGAGAACGGACCTTTTAGGGTACCTGTCTCCTCGGACCATCCGACGTCAGGCACCCCAGCGCTTCTCAGTGTGTGCTGACTCGCTGAAGTGAAAGTGAAAAGTGAAAGTCCGTAACCTCTTCCTTTACCGTTGGGTGAGGTCACAAGAAAGGACCTCTTAGGGCCCCTGTCCCCCCTCGGACCACTCGACGACAGATACTCTAGCGTGTCTCAACCTGTACTGACTTCGCTGAATCGTCGTATGGTTCTAATTTATTGACAATTAAATGTAAAATAAAAATCAATGAAAGTAATTGAAAAATTAGATCGACCTTAAACAAAACCATTAAACTACGTTAATCGTTACAGACAAAATAAAAAAAGAAGGGTCCTTCGATCACTTGACAAGGTCTTGGTAAACTAAAAGGTGACTTGTGATGAAGATAATACTTAAACACGAACTTCAAACGGAAAAGTAAGACAATTGATATGACCTCACCCATCGGATAGGGAAGAGGTCCCCTGGGTCCTTAGTTTGGCCTCAGAGGACGTGACGACCATCTAAGAAATGGTTGACTCGATACTCCCTTCGGGATTCCATTTGTGACGGTACTGAACTAATTTCACCATCTCATATTTCTTGGAAGTCAAACTCCAATTCTGTAGATGAACGTAAATTCAGGACTGAGTTGAAGGGTTGGGACACTGTGGTTGTTACGAAAGGAATTTAATCTGAGGAGATTTAGAGGTAAAGGAGTAGTCATTTTCTTCCCATTCGTCGACAGAATGGGTAAAGTTTTAACAGCAGTCTTGACCCATGGCCTTCACTTTATTTTCCTAAATTTAACACTTCATGATTGAAGATCAAGTTAGAAGAAACCCTTACTGGAGTGGGGATAAGGTCCTGTCTAGACTTCCGTTATCCAGTAGAGACGGGTCGGAACAGGAAGAAAAAAGAACGAGTCCAAAGAGAAGAACTTTTTGTGTAATGATATATATATAAAAAGTTTGTGAAATCATTAAAACTTATAGTTGTCTTGTTACAAATCCAGTGGACAAGTATAGTAAATGGTACACAAACAAAGAGAAATCAAAGTTGACGTTACTCTTAGGTAATGAAAAACCACACGGGGTTAAAAGTCTTAGAATGGATCACGTTTGAGTTTAAAAGTTTTCGATTAAAAGCACCGGAAAACCAGTTGTCTCTGAGTCAATTGTCCTTTTTACAGAAATAGAGGAAAGGATGTTTGTTCAGCGTCGTTGGTATCTTTTCGTGTAAAACCAACGAATTGATACAGGTAGGACCCCCCGCCCCCCCACCGTTAAGGAGTAGAGGGTTATCCCCCTTGAGGTTTCTCTTGCAAAAGGATTTTCCCCGGTTGACCCGCCGCAAGAGAAAAGGGTTCCGGGGCTAAATATAAGAACCTAGACCTCTAGACGCCGCCGAAGAAAGAAGAAGGATCAAGGGTCTCCAAGGCGCCCGACGTCCTCTGGTCCGACCGCCCAGTCCCCCACCGGGCCCCACTCCTGGCGTGCGGAGGGCCCGGAGACTTCACGGTCCCCGGACCCGCAAGCCGCCTCAGGCGACTCAGCCAAAGAAGGCGCGCTGAGGGCCGGGGTGGTGGCCCCGTCCGCCCTAGGCCAGGGCCCTCCGACGCGGGTGGGTCCCAGAGCTGAGCCGGCGCACCCCCGGTGCCCGCGCCGGAGTGAGCCCGCCCGGCGAGAGCGACTCAGGACGGGTGGGCCGTTCCAAGACGCGACCCGGTGTGGAGCCGGAAGAGAGGACGTCCGAGGACGAGCCCCAAAACCGGAACGCACCCCCTCCTCCTGCGACTCCTCCTCCCGAGGCTCTCTCCCGCCCTCGGCGGCGGAAGCGTATTTGTCCGCCCGCACCCACGACTACGCCGACCGACACTCACGACCGATGCCGGCCACTCGACCCGAGCAGAGGAAGGAAGGGCCTCGCCGGACGGAATCACGCCCTCCCCGCCGGCCAAACCTCGTCCCAGCCAGTACCGGTCACCGTCGACGGTCCCCACGCTCCTCCTCCTGCTCCTTAGAGACTTCTTCAACTATCAATCCGACTTGTTACAGGTCCTTCCTTTTGTCTATCTCTGCGACCAAGTTTAGGACCTCCTATACGACCACAAATGAATGCGGCTAGTGCCATTAGAAAACAGACCTTTGACAAGGAATGGCGGGCGTAGCGGGCGGCGACGGGGGGGGGGGGGGGGGGCGGGTGGGGCGAGGGGGCGGAGGGCGAAAGGGTCCGGAAAAATTGTTTGAAAGAGGAGGGTTGAAACACCGGCGTGTTTGGACGTGAGAACTCTTCAGCTTTCGAGAGATGAAGAACCCCGTTTGTTCTCGACTGTTAAGACTTTAAGATCCTTCCAGAACGCGAGTGAAGAAGACGAAAGAGGGAGAAGAAGTCTGAATTTTCCCCACGGTACTTAGCACTGAAACGAGGAAAAGGAATTGGGGGAAGAAAAGGTCGGAGGTTCAATAAAGTTCTGTTTTTACAGGTGCACGGAGACAACTAGCAGAACCTGAGCATATACTCTCAGCGTTCACACGTCGTCCATTTTCTCAACGAAAGTAAAGCGGGTAAAGGGGAAGAAGCCTTTATCCACAAAAAGATGACTATGAAACATGGGTCTCAAGTCCCAATAAAGACTCTAAACAGGACTGTTTGGTGACAGACACCAAAATTCTATCCTTCGTAACAATTTAGTACTAGTTTACAATTGCCACATTCTCCCGGATGAGACACGAGGAATTAATAGTAATTCTACATTGAAATATATTAATTGACTGTCTTATACCTACCACCACCCTCCCTTTATTATTACCCAACTCCAAACCAAAGAAAGTAACCGATCTAAACAAGGATTCACAAATTTTCTTTAATAAGATTCTAAGAAGGGTTACATGTCGTACAAGATCTCTTCTGTGGTAACACTTATCAAACCCTTTCTCCTTATTACTTGTCATTATCTTAATTATTAATTTAATTATTTAACTTCAATGACCGTTTGAGAGTATCCAAATTCCCAAAGAAAAAATTTGAACTACTGTCTAAAGATTGGAAGAAGTCAACATCATGTGGAACATAATAGAATTCTCTCATTACAAAATCCTCAGGGAACATTCAAATTTAGACATGAAGAGTTGATAAAAATATATTTTACTTACATTTTCACTTGGAAAATCTTGGACACAGTATCCTTTGGGACTTTAAACAATTTTTATAGTCTATATAAACTTTTCCTCGGAATTCTGCTTTTAATTTAGACTATATGGCAGTTTTGTTTTAATGACGAATTCCAATTGAAGGAAACATCTAAAACTCTAAACCCATCACGATCAAAAGAGTAAACGTACAATCTAAGATTTTCCTTTCTCTTAACTTGGAACTTGAGATAGCTCCACGTTACAAAGAATTATAGATGACCTCTCCGATCTGGCTACATTCTTAATAGACTTAGACAGACATAGTTAATAGAATACGAATAGAGACACAGGTCGATACAGATCGAAACTACTTGATATACGGATCGAAGAAAATATACTTCTATATATATACACTCTATTTACCAATGAAAATAAAAAGAAGTTAACTTCATATAGGGTAGACTGATAACTAAAAGTCCGACAATCGTTTATTCTAGTTCTTTTTTTGTCTCCGTACTATTTCTGTGACAAGAAAATTGTGGGTCACAGACTTTAAAACGGATACTTTGTAAGTCAGAGGGCGTGACCGGAAAACACGAACGACGAGAGGTGGGTGTAGTAGGAAGAATGAGCGGAGACGAAACCACAAGTTTTAACGTAACAGACAGTCTGGGGTAAGGAACCTAAGACAAGAACCGTCTCAGAGGAGACGGTCCGTGTTGAAACTTGTGACCCGGGACCCATCCGAACCAGACGTCTCCTCGATCACGATCTGAACTCTTAGGTTCCCTCAGAGGTTGTATGGGTGGAGGATTAAAAAGGAGTAAAATCTTTGACGGTCTAGGGTCTGTACAAACAAAACCCATCAATACTTACAGTAAGTTATAGGAACGAGTCATCCATGGTTTCTGTTTCATACCTTCTTTTATTCCTTAACAGAAAACTAAACCACTAAATTACCTTATCTTAATGAACAACGTCGCGTCATATAATTGGACGTTTTCCGTAATACAAACACATCAATAGTAAACTAAGAACTACTTTAGACGAAGGGAGAGTCTTTAGAGTGACTTATAAAAAAAGAGTCTCATTCATAGAGTAAATCCTGGTGTCTCGATCATTGTCTCAGTCTTGAGTTCAAAGTGTGTGGAAGTTTTAGAAAAAAAGTATTATATTATCCACGACTTAAGTGCTTGAAAAATATATTGATTTCTCATATCACCAAACCGTGTTTATAACACCGGTACGAAACGGATGACTACAATAACCAAATTTAATAGTAACTAGAATAGTTTCCCTACAAAATTATGAGATGAATTTTCTTTTATAACAGAAGAAGTTTAAATACGTATAATGACCACTTTAATTATATCTATATGAAATTTCGAAATATACAACTTAGTCGACTTTCATGACTTCATTTTCGTGAACTACTTAAATCCCTTAATTTAATGGGAAGTTTTTACTTGTAGTTCCAAACAAAAGTCTTAAATTGTACTGTAAGGACTGAGACTTAAAAATAAAAGTTACAGAAAAGTATGAAATAATCAAGAGGAATTATTTAGTATCAGAAATCTGTCAACCATCAATCCGATAAACAGAATATTTAGAGAAAAGGACGTTCAGTAGACTTGTAAAGAGACATAAGAAGTCAAAATGTAATAAAATAAGTGTGTCAAAGGTAGAAACTAAACTCACTTTATATACGTTCACTGATTTTAAAAGAAATTTGGGATCTACAAAGGGTAACACGCAATTAATCTATTGAACTCAAATGTCTTATTAATATTAACATAATGCTGACAGGTTCTACCCTCCAAAGAAAAAACTTTCTATTCGAAAATTAACTTATGTAATTACCTAGTCAACAATGGAGATGAAACGTCGATCGCTAAGACAAATTAGTATCTTCGAGTCAACGTAGTCAGAAAAACGTTTCGTTAAAATGACTATGACGATAAAGTGGTGTCCAAAAGAGGAACTCAGTCGGTACGTCCACGTCTCTACTCATATCGTAGGACACACTAAATACTAAATAAAGGGTGGTCTTTGACAAGGTTTACAATGAAAACTTTATGAATCTACTTTTTTAGAACTATATAAAATACTTTCGTGTCTTTATCGGTCAAAGATACCGTAGACCTAACAGTTATAGACAAGCCGAATACACCTCCTCCTACAGATGAGTTTAAATCCATTTTTATCGACAGTTTTTAACGAAGGAAAAGTTCCTTAAACTTTAACACATTCTCCTTCATTACTGTCTCATTTCGTTAAGTACGAATCAGGTCTTTTCTAGACCTTTACCATAAACATTTCTTGAGAACATATTTGTGAAAATAGTATAATTTATGGGGAACAAATAAGGACATTTGTTAATCCTTTACACACGGTAATAAGGAGAAGTCTACGTATCTTTAAAGAGGGGACCAGTAAGTTGAGACGGTGAGTCGAGGTTGAGTGTGTAAGTCAGTGTAAATCGTTACCCGGGGAGAGACCGTCGGAAGAGTTATAAATCGTAGAATAAAGAGAAGGAGTATCCAATAGTCAAAATCTTCAAAGGTAAAGTGACAAAAATCACTGGTTTAAATATCAAGAAAACTGAGCAGTGTGAAAAAGACATAATATAAGAAGGGACTCGTTGAGATCGACTATCACTTAGGTCGAAAGTTTTAAGCATAATCTAAAACCATAAATAGTGTGTAGTACCAATCCGTGAAGAGGTAATTAGACATGTTGATTTATAGATACGTAGAAGAAAAAGACTGGTATAGCTCATATCAAAACATTGTATCATCTTTCTTAACTTCTCAGGAATGTAAACCTCTCTTTATTTACCGTCCTTCTCACTCAATTAGAGGTCAAACCTTAATTTTATAGTAATTATAAATTTTTACATAAAAAATTTTCATTTCTCGTTGAATAAGCTAGGCCGTAGTGAACATATTCACTTGACTTACTTCCATATACATTTTCCGTAGTCATTTTAGTATTAAGTAAACCTTTATACTTTCTGAATTTCCTGTAAACACTACAGAACTGGAGTAGTTGGGTATAAATCCATGTGACTTCTTCAGATCTCCTCAGGTAACTTTTCAAGATGGATGAGAGGTAGAGTATCACGGAAAGAGAAAATGGACACTTTCTACAATGTGACAGTACTCTGTCACGATGAAGAGAACGGTAAACAGGATCGACATAATAGACCCCTCGTCAGAAAAGACTATTAAATGTGAACCGACAGTTTTAAAGACCGAAAAGGATTAGAGAGTAAGGTTTGATGAAGTAAAGAAGAAAATTAATTTCAGGGTTTATAAATTTTATTTAAGACAATCCACCTACACGTAATTTTTCATGTTTCGGGTCTCCGATCGGAAAGAACATGCAGTATCAGAACCATACAGGAAATTTTGATAAAAATTTCAAAATAAAATAACGAAAAATAAATCTGTTATCCGTCAGACAAAGGAAGTAGTAAGTCTTTACAATGAAAACATACGGAAAAGTCATCTAAAAACCTCTTTATACAAAAGATTAATATACTGAACGAAAAACTCATACTAAAACAATATAAAGAAAAATCATATTAAAACAACATTTTATTGATAAAATTTTATTATCAGTGGATCAGATAATTATTACTTCTCTAAAAAACTGATTTATACAACGTATATACTCACAAACAAAATTTTACACTTATAAACGGAAATAAAAATCCACCCAACCAGTGAAAATACGTTTAATTATCTTTAGACAGGTTTATGTTACGTTTCGAATTACCCTGGGGTACTATAACCTGTACTAACCCTTCAGGAACCCCAAGTGGTCATTCATACATTTTTATATGACATGATTTATAGACATACTGTCGGGAAAAGAACTATATAACATAAACGTGAAGTTCGGTTTGACTATTTTTAGGAAATTTTATGTAGATCAAAAGGAACTTAGTTACTAAATGTAAATATCTGTCGAATCTTTCGATTGTAAACTCCATTTTACAATCCACAACAATAATAAAATTATTATATTATTATCAGTATGTTAACTAATTTAACATCTAACAACTACTTACAAATACTTAAGTTCACTTATTTTCTACAGAAAAAAAAAAAAAAAAGTGAAAAATTACCATCTTAACTGTGTTTTGTGACCGGAGGATCCTGTCTTGGGATGGTGGTTATGTCCTCTGACTTCTCTGGACCCAAGTCAGGAACCCAACCCTACTAGGGGACCTCCTCCCGGGTCGTTGGGTGAGGTTATAAGAACGGACCTCTCAAGGTACCTGTCTCCTCGAACCACCGATGTCAGGTATCCCAACGTGGATCGTCCTGTACTGACTTCGCTGAATCGTGTGTGTATCCTGTGTTTGGTGATGAAGAAGTTTTGTTTGTATACCTTCGATTTTACAAGAGATTTATCGTTAAATCTTTATATACGAAATCACAGAAATTTTTCGTGTAAATACATATAAGTATACATATATAAATTACTCGAATTTGACGTCGAAAGTTTTACTTCCTTTTTCTTCTTTAATAAAAAGTCGTGTAAACGGTGGTTTAGAACTATCGATAAATGATCGATACAATAACGTCAAAAGTTGTGTTACTGAAGAATTTACTCTGATGAAGAAATCGGTATTAATCAATTCTTTTAAAAAGGACACAAATGTTCTTTTAGGAAAAACCTTTTGAAACCTATTGACAACCTATTGAAAAAACAAAGAACTGTAATTTATTTTATAGAAGACAGTAGTTCAAATCCATAAGAAATATGAATTACACTGAAAAGAAATGGACTCTTTTCACTTATGATACTAAAGGTTTCTATAACGACACCTCTTGTATTAATTACGTTTTGATTTAAAATGTAGACATAATCAAAATTGACACCGACGTTTAAATCTGTTCATTCTCGACAAACAAGTATCCGCTCATATGGATACGAACACATAAAAAGGTAGAAACTATTTATACTCAACGACAAAAAGTCAAAGATCGTAATTTCTCACACGAAACGTTTCTCTGATAAATGTTTATTATCTATAAGAGTAGAGGTTTGCTTAGGGACTTTAAGATACAGTCATTATTTCTTATGTCGTAAATTGTTTCTTAATCCGTTTTATAGGACGTTAATTATCAATATTACAATACACAGGGAACCAAACCTACTCTTAAAGGTTTTATGGGTTTCGAAACATTAGACATTGAAATCCCTCTGAATCTTTTGAATGAATCAGTATAAAATCATGTTTGACTTACAAGGTCAATTGAATGCACTTACAAAGACGTCCTTCAAAGAAAAGTAAGTAAATAAACGAGTGAGTAGTAAATAAGTAGAAGACAAGTAGGACATAAATAATATGGGGAGGAAATCCGGTCTTCATCACACTTGTTATATCTGTGTGAGAAGAGATATTACCTCATATAATCTAGTAAAGGTCGGTTATCAATAACATTTTGTATAGAGGAATATAAGTTCCTAAAAAAAGGGGGGATTTCCGAATGTCATGATACCTCTTTAGAGAACACACCATTACTTCAGTCCTTATCACCCTTACTAAGTTCTTCTCCATCCCCGTCGTATCCATCCTCCTCTTAATTGTCTCAACTTCCTCAGAGAGTTAAAGAATGGTGTAGCGACCTCTGGTACAGAACTCAAAGAACTTAGATTCACTTCGGTATCTTCGAGATAAAAGATTGTTATCTTTCGGTTCGTCGTGACCCATCCTTATTTGATATCTAACATGTAAAATTTTAATTAGTCGGGACTCATCCTTATCTAATGTCTGATATCTAAAATTTTAATTATTGAGTCCCCGAGTTTAGTTTACATAAACTTGATTGACTTACAATGACTATATGATCCAAGTGAAAGACATTACAGTTAAAGAGAAAATTCTTATCATTTTTCAGTTATTAAATTTATAAGTTTACCAAAAATTAAAAACATATGTTCGATTGTAAAATTAATGTAGAGATATTAAATTATGTATTTATACACAGTGTATTTTAAGTGTTCAAACATAGTGTATATTTTACTGATTAGGGAATCATGTAAATCAAGACATAACAAAACTTATATCTTAACTCACTTTATCAATTATTAACTTGAATTTATAAAACTCCTTTTTCAATATTGAAAAGACAACTCTGAGTATTATTAAGGGATAATTAGTAACATTCGGACCGAGTCTAAATATCCCTTTTTTGTGTAATCGAAGTTATATCCCTTACTTCACGCGGACCGAGTCTAAATATCCCTTTTTTGTGTAATCGAAGTTATATCCCTTACTTCACGTTACTCTATTTATTTTTACATCTACTCATTTTCTGTTATAGATTTTCTCATTTGTAGATCCTACTAGAACTGAAAACAAAAATGAATGTCTAACTAAGAATTTTACGATTGCCAAGTATTACGGTCACAGTTGGACTGTTGTCAACCTAACTTCCGGAATCTAGAAGAGGATTTAAGTCCATTATATATACGTGTATAAAAATTACAACTGTGTTCAAATTTTTATTAAATTTGGTAAATGACTGATATAAACTTAATTTTTTTATATTATAATATTGGAGTTATAACTACTAAAGGTTTTAAGACACATAGGTAAAAGGAAAAGAGATTTGAAAAAGAGAGTTTTTATGGTGGGTTGTATAACCGGAATTTGTAGTGGAACATATAATAACGGTTTAAATTAAAGACAGGAGTCGAAACGAGGAGACTAGACTAGGGTGTAGAGTATAAGGGTAATCAAACAATCGGTATGTACAGGACAGTACTCATAAACAAGAGGTAATATAGAGATTACATAAAAGATATTTTATACAAGATCTCATACTGTTATCATTATACAGTATTATTTTTATATATCGAAAAGAAGAAAACACGAACGATTTACGATCCAAATTGTACATTTTATGAAGTATACGAAAATTTTCGTATTAGGAGTTTTGTAGGGAACTCACTTGGGACTTTGGTCTCTCTGACGGAGTCGTTTTTCGTCATCTTTGTCCAAGAATAAAGTGCACAATCCAAGAAAGGGACTCATTTAAAGACGAACTTCCTATTACCTGGACCTTTGTTTTTCACAACGACACCATGTTAGCAACACTAGTAACGACACGACCTGTGAACGATACTACATTCTAAGATTCTTCTTTCTGACGAATGTCCCTTCGATTAGTCTTTCCTATCCCTCCGAAAGGAAGTTGCACACTTCCCAGGAAATCCAGTTCTCTTGTCGTACACGTCGTAACGTCTCCAGATCCTCCTCTCGTGCTCTCCTCGACCTCCACACCCACCATTCTAAAATTTGCGAAAGTATTAGGGACGGTTCACTACTTCCGGGTAATCCTCTTTCTCTTTCCTTCTGTCTCCCACTTCTAATCTCTTACTTTCTCCCTATCCTTTCCGGACTTCCAGGAGTGGTGAAGTGGTCTGTCTCGGAAAATAATTTCATACATTGTCTTACACGACTGATCAGAACCGCCAAATCAACAATTCAGCACAGGCTGAGAACGCTGGGGTACCTGACATCGCGTGGTCCGTGGATACAGGTACCCTAAGAGGTCCGTTCTTATCACCTCACCAAACAGTAAAGGATGAGGCTTGATCAGAATTAGTACTAAATAAAATTTGAGTAGGAACTCTCAGAAAAAACCCTCACACACTTCTAAATAAGAGGTAAACCACCACCTGTCCACCAAATACTTAAACTTTTTAGAGCGTTATACTTATACAACTCTAATCGTCGTACGTCTGTCAATTCTTTAAACTACACACAAAACGTTTTCTGATCAATTAAAGAAGGTATATTGTAACTCTTAAAACTCAAAAATCCCTTCAAACATGACACAAAATCTCAAGTAAAGTCTATGAAATAATCTCCGATTAAATACTTAGTGAAAAACAAACCGAATAAACAATTGACTACACTATCAATAACCCGTGAATGACGATGCGACCGATGATCTCTTGAGAGTCTGTGGACTCCATCTCAAGGACGTTACTTCTTCAAGTGTCAGGTCTTCGCAACAGATTATATTGAAAAACGTTACTTCCTTTATGACACGTACAAATTTTAGTGCCGAGCATCGGTATACACCACCAACTTGTACCCTTTACACTCCTCGATTTAAAATTAAAATAAATTAAAATGAATTAAATTTAAACTCAAATTCATCGGAGTACGTTAATCACCGATGTCTTAACTTGTCGGGTTGTTTCTCTATTTTTCGTAAATTTCTCTATTAAAGTCAAATTATTCTTTTCATGGTATTGTCTCTATCCTTCTTTTGGTGGGTGGTATCCTTGTGTCTCTCTTCGAACCGAATAAACACCCTAAATTCCCGTACAGGTACTGGACAGATTTAAAATTAGGTCGAGACTGAGAACAAACAAGTGAAACCCGTCTCAATGACCCAGTGAAGACACCGACAAAAGAGTAGAGACTGTACTTCTAATGTGTACCGAGCACCCCGACACCACTACAATCTCGTTTGACAGTTACAAAGTTGGATACAGACTACACAGTACACGACATGTGCACACACGATACTGATGGATGTCAAAAATAACTGACTTATCCACGACAAATACAATACGGAACGTAATTCCATCGTAATATAAACCACATCTTTTCCCGTTGCCGTAAGGTAAATCGATCACTTTTACGTTTTTAAATATAGTTTTCTTTACACAAACACTACTCGTCTCTCGAATCGCAGAAACCTCAGTCATCACGTCCCTCCCTGCACTCCGACTACTCTATGTACATTAGACACTTCTCAGAGCAAACAGTCTGACTCCTCATACTCTGACAGAATCTTCTGAATTTTCCCTTAATATCTAGTGTAAACACAAAATCTTTATATCACGTCCCCAAGTTGATCAATCCATCCTCAAACGTGGTTCGTCTCGTCAATTCGTTAACACAAACGTAAGATCTACTCTCCACCCCAGGTCTTGTTTTATCTTTACTTCCCCGGATCAAGTTTTCCTTAAAAACTTTATAAATCTCCAATCTGAACTTCCTGAATCATACTCAACTAAGAAACTAACCCGTCTTACTCTTCTTTCTCCCTCTTACTTTCTTCCTTCTACTGGATTTAAAGGGACCATTGATAACCTAGGTTCCACCATAGTAACTACTTCTCTACGTTAACCTCATCCACTCCAAACCCCACCGGTACTTCGTAAGTCTGTTACAACAAATTCTCCGTCTTTATAAAGTCCTCAAACCCCGTTCTCCAGAACCATTACCAGTAACTAACCCTTAGTATTTCAATATCCACTCACATGATGCCTAAATAGAGTAAATCTTTCTGGTATCTAGAACTATCCCGATTGTCGACCCCGTTAATTCACCAAGTAGTTTTCCTCTTCAAGTGTTTGGTAGTATCGGGAGTACATTTTTAATTCTGTAATTTACAATTTCGTCGACAAATGAACCTCGAATAATAAGAGAAGTTTTGTCCATTTTATTGAAACGACTATAACCTACTTCTTTTACTATAAAAGAACAATTAGAAGCTACGGTACGCGTGTAAACGTCGGTCACTACTTCAGGTCTTTGAACCTACATTTCAAAATGTACACGACAAACTCTCTCCATAAATTTTTACAGGTTGAGAAATAAAACTATAAATATATTCTTTTTTCCCAAATATTCCTAAATATCATCCTTTTCATCCTAATTAATAGTACTATTCTATAAATTTTGACATGATAAATAATTTTAAACTCCACAATCACTTTCTCTCCATTACCTCAATTAAGTCTTTATAACGAACAAAAAATGTCTTATTTAAAGTAAGTACCTAATATTCAATACGTTAACATCATTTGAAAGAAGGTAACGAATTGTTCCGTATCCAAGTGAAACATTTGATCTACACATCCTCAATTTTTTCTTTTTTCATTTTGACTACAGTTCGTGTCCAATTTAAACCCAAATACTACAACTCAGTAGTGGTCTCTAAAATCTTTAACGAGTTCCGAGACCGATTTCTTGTCTTTCAAATGTTTTAAAGGGAATCCTTATTCTGATTATACATAAAATAGTGTATTGTGACTCTAACTACTGTCTCTATTAGTACATTAAAATATCAATCAACCTTGGAAACCAAGAAGGTGACCGAACTACTCCTTTACCTAGTCTCTTCACTTTACTCATTGGACGGACTCCCGTGTGTCGATCAATAGAGGTAATATCAAGTCGACTGATTCAAAAAACTCTCGTGGAAAACACAGTAACACTCTCGGTTACCAACCCCAAATCTTATTCTTCTTCGAGTCACCCGGGACACAGGTATGGTCAAATGGATAAGGTCAAAGACCGTCGAGGTCCTTACCTTATCTAGTGGAATATGACAAATTAAAGGACGGAATAAGGTTTTTCTGAAGTTTATCAAATATCTATAAATATTATGTAATCTCTCCTTTTTACTTACTCCTTTACCCACTTCCCTTTTATACTACCATCCAATTTAAATAACGAATGAAGTCTAGGAGAGAAGAGTAGAAACGTCTCTCTACCTAGTCTTTAAACCAAGAAACGAAACATAGTCCGTTTCCTTTCTCCGTCTTTGTAGTAACTAATGTTTCAATGAACTTTATTTTCATTTGAGTAATTAGTCTTCTTCGTTAGTACCCTCTGAACCTCTTTTAGGAGGAACTCAGAGGGACCTACTCCACTATTTTACGTGTGTAAGACATTCCTTGTGTCACAGTAAAGTCACTTTCAGATAGTTTCTCGTGTCGAACCCGGCCCGGAGTCGAGAGACTACTTCCCCGAACCACCTCCTCTCCTTACCTCCTCCACGTACAGAGAGTCCGATAGAAGAGATTTACAATGCAGACCGTTGATTCGAAAACTATTCTTAACCCGTCTTATCTTAAACTCCTCAATAACAGAACTCTCAAACATTAGAAGACACGACCTCAAATTCCCGTGTAGTAATAAGTACTTTCTTCCCAATTGTATTAAGAGAGGTCGCAACACCCTAGGTTCTGGACACTTCTCCGTGGTTCCTTACAACTTTTCTAGAATGACACTATCTTTCTAATTGCGATTGTTATAACACTAACATTTACATCTCATCTTTGTGAAGACTTCAAAACTTCTCATAGTCCAAGGGGTCCTGAATTACTGTGGACATTTCAATTAAAAGTTTTAAATTTTGACACGAGACCTTTGACAAGGTATTTTACTCTTCTAAACCACTGTGAGGTGTAAATAATTTTCTTGGGTTAGTTAAAGTGTAATATAATGTACCTAATAACCATATTTCAACTTGTTGTCTTTGATTACAACTAGTACTTCTCACAACGTAAAAGATTGTAAATACAGTCACAATAAGAGTCCGATCTATTCGGTCTAAAAATATGTACAAAAACTCCAAGGGTGGGTTATTTTACTGAGATTTACTTTGAGTGACGAACTAGGTTTCTGATCAATACTTTTAATTACTCCTGTAAACAACAAGAGACTACTTTAGTTCTATCTCATAAAGTTTCAGAGTAATGAACAGTAAACGACTTCAAGTAGGGAGAATTTGACTACGTAAATCGAATCGACGGGAAGTTGTCACATGGTGATTGGTGAGGAAAAATTCATAACACTATACAAGTGAAGTTATCCGGTAGAAATAATCAGTATCTAATCAAAAGAGATCTCAGAAAGTTTGCTTTAACATTTATTAAAACCAAAAGACTCTTGATCAGTGATGTAAAGTTTTGTACCTCATTGATTATCATTGACTATACCCAGTTTTGTTTTAATAAAATGGAGTTAGTGAACAAAAGGATAAAATTTTAATGATCCTTCCCTATAAACGATTTCATATCAGAAATTAAATATAGACAACATATATGACAGTAGTACTTAATAGTACTTATAATATAAAAACTCATTAATTTGAAAATTTAGTATAAAATCGAGACAGTCATAAAACAGAAAGTAAAAAATCAAAGTCTCCTCGTTGACTGACTTAAACAACTCTTATTTCTAATATACTATAACGAGTTACGCAATTTTTTGAAACTTCTACTTCTCCTTTAACACGAAGTACATAACGTGACAAACGTAAGGAATCGTTAAGGAACATTCATCGGACGTACGTACCAAAGAAAGAACTTGGACTTTTAATGTCATATACAAGAAAGACTCACACAAAGTTTTTACAAAAATAACCTTTGGACATCCACTATTTCGGTAAGTAAACAAATAAGTAGACTAATTGAAAACAAATAACTAAATCATGGCGACGACCGAGACCCGAAACACGACCCCTTTATCATCGTTTTATATTTATAAAGAACGGAAAGATAAGGGTATCATGACGTGTTCTATGTCTGTTCGTGTCTTCTCTAATGTCTCATAATATTCCGTTTACAACCGTCTTCATGGACCCCAATACTCTTGTTTGTCCCTCACTCCGTTCTAGAGAGTCGTCTCAGAACTTACTACTCCTGTCGAAACACACGTCTTTTCACACTCTACTTCATCTCCACGTCCGTCATTGGGTTCCCACCTGTAGAATTTCACATTTCTAGGATCTCGTTCTTTCGTATCTTTATAGTTCTCCTATTTTCATCAGTCATTTGATATAAATATTCACACACCTACGTACACACACACTTTACGTGTACGTCTCGGGACTCGTAGACGAACATGTGACTAATTACCTCCACTCTATTCCCGAACTATTCTTAATCACCTACTCCGACCTCTGTATTAGTCTACGATTTTCCGGACTTTTCAGTGCCCTTCCTCAAACTTGAAATAAAACACTAAGAACCAATCGTAAAACCACTACGAAACTTTAGATCGGTGAAAATATTATTTTTTATGTTTTTTAAATTAAACGAGACATACGGTGGTCACTTACGAAGATAATGAAGTCTAAAGTTAAGGAAGACAAAATATTCATGTGCTCGTAAAAAATAAAGTAAATAATGGATAACCCCGAGCATGTCCTAAATGTGTACGTAAATAGACCATTATTAAAGTAGAAGTGTACACATTTCAACACTCCTAATTTAGTCAATTTATTACAATTTTTACATCTTATCATGGACTATTACATTATATTAGTCACACCAATTTCCAAACTGTCATAATGATGTATGAAACATAGAGTATATATACATCATTTATATAATGTACATTATTTACATACTAAAGTCTGTACCTTAGAATGTCTATACTCTGAAGTCATTTTTGAAAACACTTTCTTACGGGAAAGAATTATTACCAATATTTTAGAATAAGTACCTTTCAATTTGACAATTTTCATCTACCCCGACTTGTTATTACCTTTCACCTTAAATAAATAAAAATTTAATTAAATAAAATTAATCTCCGATTAATTAAATGTTATAACATCACCAAAAAACGGTATGTAACTGTACTTAGTCGGTATCCTCATGTACACAAGGGGTAGAACTTAGGGAGAGGGTGGGAGGAGATATGGGGTAGAGAGTCCCAGTAGAGTCACGTGGTTGGGACTCGTGGGACAGAACACGTAACTTAGACCTGACCGCTAGATCAAGTGTATACTATTATATGTACAAAGTAACGATAAGAGAGTTTAGTAGGGTAGGAGAGGGAGAAGGTGTTTCAGGTTTTCTGACAAGAAATGTTGTCACAGAGAAAACGACAGAACGTATATCCCAGTAGTAATGGTAGAAAGATTTAAGGTATATATACGTAATTATATGACATAACCACAAAAAGAAAGACTGAATGAAGTGAGACATATTATCCGAGGTCAAAGTAGGTGGAGTAATCTTGACTAAGTTTACGTAAGCAAAATTGTCGACTCATTATAAGGTAACACATATACATGGTGTTGAACGAATAGATAAGCAGACGACTACTTGTAGATCCAACGAAGGTACAGGACCGATAACATTTGTCACGACGCTACTTGTAACCCCATGTGCACAGAGAAATTTAAAACCAAGGAGTCACACATACGGGTCGTCACCCTAACGACCCAGTATATCAAGATAAAGGTCGAAAAATTCCTTAGAGGTGCGACAAGAGGTATCACCGACATGATCAAACATAAGGGTGGTTGTCACATTCTCCCAAAGGAAAAGAGGTGTGGGAGAGGTCGTAAATAACAAACATCTGAAAAACTATCATTGGTAATACTGGTCACACTCTACCATGGAGTAACACCAAAACTAAACGTAAAGAGACTATTACTCACTACAACTAGTAGAAAAGTACACAAACAATCGGTAGACATACAGAAAAAACCTCTTTACAGACAAATCAAGAAACCGGGTAAAAAACTGACCCAGTAATTAAAAAAACCTTAACTCGACGTCCTCGACGAACATATAAAAACTCTAATTAAGAAACAGTCAACGAAACGAACGATAATAAAAGAGGGTAAGACTTCCGACAGAAAAGTGGAACGAATATCAAAGGAAGTAACACGTTTTCGAAAATTCAAATTAATCCAGGGTAAACAAATAAAAAACGAAAATAAAGGTTATAAGACCCTCCACCCAGTATCTCCTAGGACGCCACCAAATACAGTCTCTCACAAAACGGATACAAAAGGAGATCCTCAAAATATCAAAGACCAGAATGTAAATCTGGAAAGCAGGTAAAACTCAAATAAAAACACATACTACAATCTTTCACAAGATCAAAGTAAGAAAATATTCACCAACTGGTCCAAAGGGTCGTGGTGAATAATTTCTATAACAGAAACGAGGTAACATATAAGAACGGAGGAAACAGTTTCTATTCCACAGGTATCCACACACCTAAATAGAGACCCGAAAGACAAAACAAGGTAACTAGATACAGACAGAAACACGGTCATGGTATGACAGAACTACTAACATCGAAACATCATATCAGACTTCAGTCCATCCAACTAAGGAGGTCAAGGTAAGAAGAAAGAGTTCTAACGAAACCGAAAAGTTCCAAAAAACATAAAGGTGTGTTTAACACCTTAATAAACAACATAAAGAGACTTTTTATGGTAACCATCGAACTATCCTTAACGTAACTTAGATATCTAACGAAAACCATCATATGAGTAAAAGTGATATAACTAAGAAGGCTAGGTACTTGTACCATATAAAGAGGTAGATAAACACGGTAGAAACTAAAGAAAGTAGTCACAAAATATCAAAAGATATATATCCAGAAAACAAAGAAATCCATCTAAATAAGGATTCTTAAAATAAGAAAAGTAACGTTACCACTTACCTTAACAAAGGAATTAAAGAGAAAGACAAAAGAGTAACAATCACATATTCTTACGTTTCCTAAAGACACACAATTAAAATATAGGACGTTGAAATGATATAAGTAACTAATCGAGATCATTAAAAGACCACCTCAGAGATCCCAAAAGATACATATCCTAGTACAGTAGACGTTTGTCACTCTTAAAATGAAGAAAAGGTTAGACCTAAGGAAAATAAGGAAAATGAAGAGACTAACGACACCGATTTTGAAGGTTTTGATACAACTTATCATCACCACTCTCACCTGTGGGAACAGAACAAGGACCGAAATCCCCTTTACGAAAGTTAAAAATTGGTGACTCCTATTATAAACGACACCCAAATAGTATATATCGAAAATAATACAACTACATACAAGGAAGATACGGACGAAAGACTCCCAAAAATAGTATTTACCTACAACTTAAAACAGTTTCCGAAAGAGACGTAGATAACTCTATTAGTATACCAAAATAGAAGGTCAAACAATTACACCACATAGTGTAGCTAACTAAACGTATATAATTTCTTAGGAACGTAGGGACCCTATTTCGGGTGAACCAGTACTATATATTAGAAAAATCATACAACCTAAGACAAACGATCTTAAAAGAATTCCTAAAAACGTAGATACAAGTAGTCACTATAACCGGATATCAAAAGAAAAAAAACACCGTAGAAACAGACCCAAACCATAATCCCACTACCACCGGAGTATCTTACTCAATCCTTCAAATGGAAGGAGACGTTGAAAGACCTTCTCAAGCTCATCTTATCCACAATCGAAAAGACATTTAAAAACCATCTTAAGTAGACACTTCGACAGACCAGGACCCGAGGACAAACGACCTTCTAAAGACTAATGTCAAAGTTAAAGGCACGAACACTACCCAGACAATTCTAAAAGATCAAGAAGGACCAAGTCAAAACCTTTCAAAAAACAAAAAAAAAGGAGTACCAATACAACGGAGACTCTCAGGTTTTGAGGAGTGTCTGGACGGCCAATCTCCCAAAGGACCAAAAACCCTTTAAGCGGAGGAAGTGCTGAGGCAGTGACCCTACCCAGTGTCAGGGATTCAGAAAACAAAGAGAAAAATAGAAAATATAAAACAGGATGGAGGAAAACTTCTCTTACCCGACGGAAAGGTCCACAGACCACAGGAGGTGGTCGCAAGTCTTCAACAAAACACCTTAAACGAGTCACAAGTTTACTAGAAAGTTACTTAAACACCCCCTCTTTCACCAGAGGGGTAGGATAAGGAGACGGTACAAACCTGGCGGGGGTCTTTTACCTTAAATTTGAAGAGACTCGGTACAGGACGGTTGTTTGACTTATATCAAAAGTAAAACGGAAAGGAACTGATATATAAATAAACAAAACATGACCGAGAAAACTTTAAGTAAAAAAAGGTGGGTGTAACTGTATAGGAGTGACATTTACCCGACTAAGTATTACTTTTCCAGTTTCTTTCACCGTTGATTTTTATGTATTCGTTCGCAAAATCTGATGGAAACTTAGATCTCGTTTAGTATAGACACCAAGACTCATTTTCGTCCATTAACAAAATTCTTCGGTAAAAGAAATTAATGTTGTAGAAAAAAGTATAAATCGTAAAAACTTTTATGTTAAACTTGTAATTTTTACATTAAAATCCCTTTTTTCAATCATACTAACACGGTTTTTTCTTTATTTTAACAAAACGTATGGAAAAAGACAGACAAAATTCTTATCATTTACAAAGTAACTCTGTATATTTAATTAAAAGAGGTGCACCAAAGTGTATGAGAGAGATAACTAATTAACGGAAAAGGTCATTTAAGAAATGAAGGAACACCAAGTAAATACAAATAGAGAATCAGTATATAAAATTATAAAACAGAGAAGAGAGGGGAAGTAGGTAAGAAAAGGGACAGACACCGTCTCGGAAGTCCTCCGAACCAAAACACCGAAAATGTGACCGATAAGACGACGGGAAGATCTTAATTATCCTTATCTAGTACCGACTAAGATCGAGAAGACAATACACTATATTACAATGAAAAGAAAGATGACTAAACTCTTTTTTCTTGTTAATTTTAGATAATAGGTTACTTTATGACGGAGTAATCCTTTGTCCGGGGTTTAAGTAAATAAACTTTTGATCACAGGTCCTGAAATGTATAAAACTGAATGTATTTTCGTAAAAAGTCTAAACGGATAAACAAATGCAAAAATTCGGTTCTATGTCCTTCTTTGGTTAAAAGGGAATCAGGATCTCTACTCAAGATTTAAGACAATATAATTGTTACTTGTTGTCATAAAAATATCGACAAACTGTCTTTTACTGTAAATTTAAACCATAACATCGGTAATATGACGGTACATAAATTTTACAGATACTCTACACAAACATACGTATAAAGTTACCCCTTTTAATAACGGTATAACTATTAATACTAAAAAAAATTAAATCCATCATTACAACTTCAGGAGTACTCACCGTTACAGTCCACAATATTATAACACCATCTTCGGTACTTTCGTAAGGGATAGTCACTTTTTTAAGTTCTTCACTCAACGACGAACGAGGTATCCGAATGTAATCCATTCAATGTTGAGAACCAATTAAAAAATAGTGTCAGATATACTACGTTCACATATATTGTATGTATACAACGTACAACCACCTATCCATCGGCTACTTGTATGGGACCTACCTTTATAACATTTCCTCGTTTGACAGTACGGTACGAATCCATCTTAAAATTTTCCGCATCGTTTTATTTACACACGTTATAATCTTCGGAGTAGAATAACAATTACGATATAAACTTCATCATAATACATTTATAAATAATGTATGTTTTCTTATTTATATTGTATATCTTTTATACTTCACGTTACGTTTTTTTGAGGAGTAGTTTAAATTCATAATCATGATCACTTCCGTTACCGTTGGGTGAGGTCATGAGAACTGACCGTTTAGGGTATCTACCTCCTCAGACCATCCGACGTCAGGTACCCCAGCGATCCTCAACCTGTGCTGACTCGCTGAAGTGAAAGTCAGAAGTGAAAGTACGTAACCTCTTCCTTTACCGTTGGGTGAGGACATAAGAACGGACCTCTTAGGGTCCCTGCCCCCACGGACCACCCGACGACAGAGACCCTAGCGTGTCTCAGCCTGTACTGACTTCGCTGAATCGTCGTCGTCGTCACGACCATTTCGATGAGACCCGAGACGGGAAGATGGTCAAAGAGATGTCTCCACTCGTGAGAGGTCTCGTATTTGGAATACGAGATTTAATTTAAAATGACACAAATATATAGAGACATTTATTTTAACAATTACAAACGAACAATAACGAATTATTTTTACCATAGTCCGACTTACAACAGGAGACGTTCAAAAATTTTTAACACAAATACTCTGAGTACTTATAAAACGTGTATCGACATACACGTACGTCACACACACGAGTCAGAGTCAACACAGACTGACAAACACTGGGGTACTTGATATCGGGCAGTCCGAGGAGACAGGTACCCTAACAGGTACCCTTTCATATGATCTCACCCAACGGTAAAGGAGGAGGTCCCCTAGAAGGACTGGGTCCCTACTTTGGACGTAGAGAACTTAACCGTCCGTCTAAGAAATGGTAACTGGGTGGACCCTTCGCACCGTAACAACATATATCATAAGATAATACATCCATATGGTGACAAATAAATAGGTAAGACGATAGGTACCTGTAACCAAATAAAGAATAAAATACGATGATGGTAGACATAACGGTACTTTTAACATTTCCTTCCACTTATAGAAAAGTTTATAAAGAAACGAGAAGCACGAAAAAACACCTTATGGACTAAACGGGAAAAGACAAAAAAGATATCATATAAGACAGAAAATTTTTTCCACTAAGTATCAAGACCGATTATTACAAAACCACCAGTCAATATACATAACTTTTACAGCTCGACAGAAAAATAGAAAAATACCGTCGAAAACATTGTATTACATAAAAGTGGATTTAACAGATTTTTATTCTATTCCGGTGACCATAAACGAATCTCAGTGTTTCAACCAGTCACCATCTCGTCGACAACCGCCACTGAATCTTTATTATCATCCCTTTTCTCCCACTCTGGCGACTTCAAATCTATTCATTTTCATTTTCATCTTTTCTTAGAAAAAACTTTACTGAAAGGTTTTGATATCTCTGATTCCTGACCCCTATTACAGTCGAATTACCTACTTACACCTTCTCCATACTTGTATCTTTCTACGACTATGTCTTCTCAACGTGATCAATTAGACGAAAAACTAAAACTTTGAAACTAATTATAAATCACACCCGAAATCCGAAAATTACCATATCCTAGAAAAGGTTAAGACCGACACATAGAATTCCTAATAGATTAATGTGTATATCGATTGATCTTCAAAGTAAGAATAAGGATGTTCCTTTACACCATTAACAATCACTCAATATCATTTTCGTAAATTACTGTTCCTCCAAAAAAGGAATAGAAAATCTTCTGTCCTTTTAATTCGACAAAACATGTGACTTATAACATCACGGTACATATTTTTATAAATAAATAAACTGACACAACCCAGAATCAACACCGGGCGTCCTAGAAGTGACTTAGTACTCCGCAAAAAGTTACACCACGTATCTGAGATCAACCCGTGTACCCGAGTCTTCAACGCCACGAGGCCAAGTCAACGAGACACCGTATGCGCTGGAATCAAGGGATTGGACCTTAGTTTGGGAAAGGGTGTGACGTTCCGTCTAAAAGTTGGTGACCTGGTGGTCCCTTCAGAGGCGGAGCACCAAAAAACATACTACTACTGTTCTCCCCCTGAAGGGACCACCGAGGTACCATTTCTTCAGTGGACGGTTACGTCCTCTGTACCCAAGATGGGGACCCAACCTTTCCAGGGGACCTCTTCCTTTACCGTTGGGCGAGGTCATAATAGTACACCCTTTAGGGCACCTGTCCTCGGACCGCCCGATGACAGGCACCCCAGTGTTTTCTTAGTCTGTTCTGAAACGTTTATTTGTTGTCGTTGTGCTGTACTCTGCCTCGGTTTGTTGTGTTCAATATATTGAGTTTGTATGTCCCAAAAAACCGGGTCAGTAAAGACAACGGATTCGTTCTCAACTTACTCACGTACTTTACAAAAATCAAGAAATACATCAGTAATTCACTAAAATTAATGTCATTTATACAAAATTACATTAATTCTTATCAATAGTGATGAGTTTCTACAACTAAATTTATGACAATGTATTAATTTCCATTATATTCAAGGTACCTACTCTTAAGACGATTATACAGTGAATTGAAAATCCATTAAAAAAATTATAGGACCATAATTTACTCCACGTACACAAACACCACTTTCGACACGTCGTCATAAGTCTCTTACGTCATAATGTTTAGCGTCGTGAGTCGACAAATCGTGAGGAGTCATTCACTGAAATGATTGTTCCTTTAAGAAAGTCCACGTAAACTAGAACTTACAATTCTAATATTGTTATTTCAATATATATCTCTTCCTTGGGAATTTACGAAAAAGAAAAGGATGACATTGTGTAAAAGAGTATCTCCTATGAAAGTTCCCTTAATTTCAACACTATTTATAGGGTCAAGTCTATAGTCACTTATGTAGGAACTAAATCGAAATAATAATCGTCAAGTAAAAGAATTAATTAGAAAGAGATCGGATAATCAAAACAAACCATGGGAGAGGGAGTAGACTAAATAGATGTACCTTATATTTATACTATGTCACACATTATATAATTTCTCCAGAAAATTAATTGGTCACGAGACAACTATTACAAACTTTTATTACCAGAATTGTCAACTAGTGAGCTTTCATACACATTCAATATACAAAAGTAAGAAGGTTTCGACTCTGGTAAAAGAATTTAGTTCTGAATCTCCTTTTCTTACTCTTAGTCCTCTTACTGCTACTGCTTCTTCTATTTAACAAAACCGACCTTCGGACAATGTTTCGTAATTGAACCGTATCTTTCTTGTTCGTACACGTCCAATCTGAGACAGTATTTAAAATATCAAGAAGTTTTAAAAAACAAGTTATCAAATAAAAAACTGACCAAAGAAAAAAAGGAAGGGCTTAGGTCCTCCGACGGACAACCCGGGACTTATTAGAGGAATACATAGTTTTGTCAAATGTACTCTTCTAACCTCTACTTCTACCGGTCAGTCATCAAAACTAAAATATACTATCTTTTAAAATCAGTATCAATAGTTAAGTGACTTTAAAAATAACAAACTTTATAAAAACTATATCCATAAATATAATTCACAACGGTATTTTATGAACACCCATATATTATAAAACTACGGGCAACAGAAGTTATCAATCGTTTTGAGAGAAACACACTCTCAATAATACCTCTTTAAATCTTAGTTCTCAGTAAGTCATTCAATACTTAGTAGTTCTTGGCAATTCAAAAGACCGATAATTAAATTTTCATGTTTAATAAGAGTTGACTGTCTTTAATGTCTCGGTAGACACTGGAAAAGATAACACCAATGACCGGTCCTCTAACAGTTATAGTCATTAATCTATACTAATCTTCGGAGGAAATCACTGAGGGATGAAATACACCACCACAATTGGACAGAAGAGAACTCTCCCAATAAACATATTGACAGTCGAGAACTCCTACGAAAGATACCCTCGAGGTAAATTTGTAGTATTCTGGTCTGTTTCTACGGGTAACATTGGTCCTCAAGACATACAGACTAAACAAAGTACAGGTACTCGTTGACGAATACAAACATGACAACCGAGACGTATCGGAGAGTCAAAATTTAAAACTTACTGAATGGAACCTTTAAATTTATCATAATAAGACGTGGAGTTTAAGACCGTCGGACAAAGGTATCACTACACTTCACTTTCAGAGAGTCAACACAGGCTGAGAAACACTGGGGGACCTGATATGTCAGACACCTTAAGAGTTCCGGTCTTATGACCTCACCCATCGGAAAGGGAAGAGATCCCTTAGAAGGGTTGGGTCCCTAGCTTGGGTCCAGAGGACGTAACGTCCACCTAAGAAGTGGTCGACTCGGTGTTCCCTTTGAGTTCTTATGACCTCACCCATCGGATAGGAAAGAGGTTCCCAGAAGGGCTGGGTCCTTAGCTTGGTCCCAAAGGACGTAACGTCCGTCCAAGATATGGTTGACTCGATAGTCCCTTCGGGAGTAAAGGTATCACTAGATGACGGTTAATCTTCCGTCAATTACTGTCTAAGATAAATAAATTTACAGAGATCAAACTTACCTTTGACATTTAAAACTTTTTATACACAATTTGGTCGGAAGATTAGACGAAACTCGTTAGAAAATTTCTTCAATCCTATTCCAACCAAGTACGACGTTAAATATTTTTAAAGTTAAGTATCTATGATTAGGGAATTTTGAGTGTCCTCTAACAATTTTATTTATGTAGTAATTTTGTATAAATACGAGATTTAATTTTTTTAAGTGAGATGAAGAAATACTAAGAATTAAAAAGGAAAGAACGAATGTAGTAGAGGAAAAAGAGAGAATTAGAAAAATGAGAATCGTGGATAAATATATAGATGGTTCAGAAGATAAAAAAGGAAGATGACGAATTGATGAAACTTCTTTGTCTTTATGATGAAATAATTATTGCATAAACTTATATTACATTTATCTTGTGACGAGAGGACACTCATCTCCACCGTATTTTATGACAAATAGACGGGAATAACCAACAATCTAATCTATTGTCATTCACTTATAAATTCAATTAATAATGTCTCTAATGATAATTACAACACCAACTTAAACACTTCCAAGGGTCGAGTGTCCCTTCACTACGACAGGTACGACTACGTGAGAAGTAGTTTTCTTCAGAAGGTCCGTAGACGTTTACGAAACAGTTGAGACAATCTTGTTTTACCATTCTCCATTTGGTATAAAAAATCATATTACTTTGTGCAAAACGTCATAAAAATTTTAATATTTTCGCTATTAACATTTTTGAAGTTTATACATTTATATATAGACTAGATATCTATATAACTGTTCGTCCATCTTTCTATTTCTTCTTTTATTGTAAAACTACAAAAAGAAGACCTAAAGACACATACATGAATGTGTACTGTATATGTAAAAAAACAAAAAACCTCTTTACCTTAGAATAATATTGGTTTAAAACGTAAAGAAAAAAATACAACGGTTTACATTTAAGGGTGTAATGGTAAAACTACCAACACATCAAAAGATTATGAATACAGGAGGAAATACAAGGTTAAAGAATACCTACCTGAAAATCGAACACAGGTCACCATAACAAAACTTATAAACATTGTCATCGGTTTACCAGTGAAAAGATCGGGTCAAAAGAAACATGTGACAAGGACACAAAAAAAGAATCCTTACGCCACCTACCTCTCTCTCAGTGGTAATATTTTATAAGATTTAAACAGGTAATATTTTTTTTTATCAGGAAATGTACATTTAGAATGTCGAAAGGTAATAAATCCTCTCTTTTTATCGACAATATGGAAACCTTCTTGAGAACTCCAAATCTTAATTCCGAGTCCGACGACAATAATCCCGAGTCGGGATTGTTTATCCTTTATGCCGGTCTTTTAGAACCCTCTTTTGATTAGTATTTTCGTAATCTTGAACCGTCGAGAACTTCCTATACGAGTGTCCCTCTTTTTATGTCTTGTGACTTTCGAGCTTTTTTTTTCTGGTCACAATCGTAGTCGAAAATCATCTCTTGGGATCATCTCACTTTTTTCGGAGGAGTACGTACAAAGGCATGCACCAATAAATTCAGTCTAGTTCTCCTTTTAGTGAAGAAACAAAAGTAAGAAAAGTGAAGTGGAGACTACCGTGACTTTTCCGGTAGTATTTTCCGAACCCGACCGGTTCGGGACTCTCTAACTAGTCCCAACGAGAGTTTCCTATTACTCAGTCACCTTCACCGTCTTTCCCCTCGACAAGAAGAACTCAGACCGAAGGAGACGACCCGTCTCCGGACCCAACACCACCCCACCCCACTCCCCAGAGTGAGAACTTTTACTTGTGACCTGAAACGACGAAAACAACTCCGTGGAATCGCACCTCTGTCGGCCTCTTCCGTTACTGCGGAGTGAGGTCATGAGAACGGACCTTTTAGGGTACCTGCCTACTCGGACCACCCGGCGTCAGGTACCCCAGCGTTTCTCAACCTGTCCTGACTCACTGAAGTGAAAGTGAAAAGTGAAAGTACGTAACCTCTTCCTGTACCGTTGGGTGAGGTCACAAGAACGGACCTCTTAGGGTCCCTACCACCTCGGACCACCCGACGGCAGATACCCCGACGTGTCTCAGTCTGCGCTGACTTTGCTGAATCGTCGTCGTCGTCTCTCATCTGTTTGGAAATGGTACATGTTTTGTGTATCACGACCACGATATCAAGAATTGAGGTAACTTTATAAACTATAAAGTTGTTATGTTGGTACTAAAACACTCTCAATTTGGAGACGCAAACAAAAAAAAAAAAATTCTCCTGATAAAATGTGTTTATCTGTGTATGTACATCGTCAGTACCTCTCTGATCGGTTTCGATGATGTCATGAGTAAAGACATCAACTGGTGGTCCACGATCGACCACACACATATATATATTTCAATCGTAGATATCAAAGACAGAAGTGGAGGAGTAAGACATAAGGGGAACGGGAGTCAACCTTGAAGGTACCGAGGACCAAGACCTCACTGGGTTTGGAAGTAGGTACTTTCCAGCTTCAGGAGTTAGTATGACGGAAAAGACCAACGACATGAAAAAAAAAAAAAAAGAAACAAAAGCAAAAATAACTTCATATCAACTAAACGTTACAACACAATCAAAGTCCATATATCGTGTCAATCTGTATGTATACGACACACGATTCAGCGTAGTCAGTACAGACTGAGACACACTGGAATACCTAACATCGGACGGTCTGAGGAGATAGGTACCCTAAGAGATCCGTTTTTATGACCTTACCCAACGGCATAGGAGTAGGTCCCTTAGAAGGGCTGGACCCCTAACTTAGGTACAGAGAATGCTTAAGCCGTAACCGTCCGTCCAAGGAATGGTGATGACTGTGCACCCTTCGGAAAATATGTATTATGTACGTAGTCAAGTCAAGTCAAGTTAGCGAGTCAGTACAGACTGACAAACGTTGGGGTACCTTATGTCGTACGGTCCGAAGAGACAGGTAGTGGTCGAGCTCCTCAAATAAGTTTGATTGCAGGTAACTCAGTCACTACGGTAGGTTGGTAGAGTAGGAGACAACAGGGGAAGAGGAGGGTTGAAGTTAGAAAGGGTCGTAGTACCACAAAAGTTTACTCAGTCAAGAAGTGTAGTCCACCGGTTTCATAACCTCGAAGTCGAAGTCGTAGTCAGGAAGGTTACTTATAAGTACTGACTAAAGGAATTCCTACGAGACCAAACTAGAGGAACGTCAGGTTCCCTGAGAGTTCTCAGAAGAGGTTGTGGTGTCAAGTTTTTGTAGTTAAGAAGTCGGGAGTGGAAAGAAATATCAGGTTGAGAGTTTAGGTATGTACTAATGACCTTTTTGGTATTGGAACTGATCTACCTGTAAATAACCGTTTCATTATAGAGACGAAAAATTATACGACAGATCCAACTAGTATAGAAAAGAAGGTCCCTCATTCGTAGAAAATTAAAGTACCGACGTCAGTGGTAGACGTCACTCAAACCTCGAGTTTTTTTATTTCAGAGAGTGACAAAGGTGACAAAGGGTTAGCTAAACGGTAATTTTTACTACCCTGATCTACGGTACTAGAATCAAAAGACTTACAACTCAAAATTCGGTTGAAAAAGTGAGAGGAGAAAATGAAAGTAGTTCTCCGAATCAAGAAGAAACGAAAGACGGTATTCCCACCACAGTAAACGTATAGACTTCAATAACTATAAAGAGGACCGTTAGAACTAAGGTCGAACACGAAGTAGGTCGGGTCGTAAAGAGTACTACATAAGACGTATATTCAATTGAATCGTCCCACTGTTATATACGGAACTACATGAGGAAAAGAATAAACCTTGGTCAGACAACAAGGTACAGGTCAAGATTGACAACGAAGGACTGGACGTATGTCCAAAGAGTTCTCCGTCCAGTCCACCAGACCATAAGGGTAGAGAAATTCTTATAAAGTGTCTAACACCACTAGGGGTGTCAGTTTCCGAAACCGTATCAGTTATTTCGTATTTATCTACAAAAAGACCTTGAGAGAACGAAAAAACTACTAGGTTACCTACAATCGTTAAACTAGAGACCAAGAAGACGGAAAAGATTTTGCTTGAACTTACAAACCTTCAAGTGTCCAGTGCATAACGACTTCGGACCGAACCTCTTAAAACTCGTAATGAAACGATCGCACACTCTACTCACATTAATACACCCATCAAACTCGTAAGAAACCTTAACGGAAAGAATCCCTAACCTTACTTTAGACTGCAAAAGGTCAGGACACCGGTGACGACTCAAAAGGTTTAAACGACCGTATAACTCACGTCGTGAAAGTATCGTAGTAGAAAATCCTTAACTTTATTAAAAGGTAATATCCACTCTATCTTTATGTTGTATAATATGTTTAATAACTCATATCAAGGGACACGACATGTCTTCCAAGAACAACCAACAGATAAAATATATATCATGACACTACCAACGACATCAAAAGTCAAGTGAAGATGACAACACCTACGTCCGTAGTTCTCCGAGGAGTTCTAATGAAACCTAGACTGTCCGAAGGAACATCGGTGATACATTATCTTTGGAGAGAGGAGAACCATTTACCTAGTTAGCGCAGTCGACACTCGAATTAGGGAAAAAAAATTTAAGACCATCAAGTCAAGTATTCCTCGGATATCACTGGTCCATCTACAATGTACGAGACTAATCGACCATGGTGACTATACAGGGACCTACTTTCGAACAGGACGAGGTACACGAGGTACGTCTTGTCACCATAAAATCAATCTTCTACATGTCAAAAATGAATTTTTTTAAAAAACAAGAAAAAAGAAGTTAAAAGTAACTATATATTAACTACATTTCGCAACACAGTCAAATTCCACATGTCGTATTACTAAACGCAATGAATGGAGTCCTTTACTAATCAGGTCATTAAAATCACTTCTAGACAGTAGAGTATATCTACGTTTTATTTTCTTTTTCTTTTTTTTACAAAATGAACACTACTCCTAATCCAAAATGAGAGAATTGTCAAAAGTATATATTGTATGTTGTCATATTGTATAATTAATACAACATGAAACGTCGGGATCATAGATAGAATATCTGCCCTCAAACATGGAAGAATGGTGGAAGTAAGTCAGGGGGGAAGAAAACCATTGGTGTTTATACTAGAGAAACAGATAATCAGACAAGAACTTTATATCAACTGGACGTCGTCGGATAATAAAGATCCATGTATCATGTCACGAAACTATGAAAACATGTAATGTTTTACTAGTAGTACTATTCAGATCAATAGTAGATAGTAGTATGTTTTTATCATATAATAATATCTAATATAAAGGTACGACGTGAAAGTAGGGATACTGAAGAAATACAACATTACCCCTCAGACATGGAGAACTCAAGGAAGGGGATAAAGTGAATAGGGGGTGACAGGAGACGAGACCGTTGGTGGTCAAACAAGTGACATGACATTCGGACAAAGACAAAACAAACAAGTCAAGAAAACGAAAAATCCAAGGGGTATCTTCATTTTAATATATCACAAAAAGAGACAGACTTAATAAAGTGAATCGTATTAAGGGATCCAGACAGTACGTCGTCGTTCACCGTTCTAAAATAAAAAAAGTACCGAGTCATTATAAGTGTAGACGAAATAAATACGTAGATAGTTGCTCGTAAATCCAACGAATACGTAGATAGTTACTCGTAAACATAAACGAAGACATAAAACCGATGACACTTATTACGATGTTACTTGTATATCCAGATATATGGAAAAAAAAATTTGGTTAAAAATAACTTTATATAAACTGCATATTACACAATCAAAGTCCATATGTCGTATCACTAAGTTAATATAAATGTATATATAAGTATCTATAAATGTAATGTATATACAAAAGAAAAATTTTCAGAGAAGAGAATATCCAATAATATTTTATAACTCATATCAAGGGACACGGTATGTCGTCCAGGAACAGCCAATAGATAAAATATATATCATCATACATATAAAATCTGGGTTTGAGGATTAAATAGGGAAGGGGTGGGAAACCATTGGTATTCAAACAAAAGATACAGACACTCAGACAAAGACAAAACTTTTATTCAAGTAATGATAGTGAAAAAATCTAAGGAGTGTATTTATTATAGTACAAACAGAAAGAAACAGACCGAATACAGTGAGTCATACTGGTATATAGAAAACCTTAATCACAAAAACAAAAGAAACCATTTATAGGTCCTCACCTTAACGACCTAGTATACTATCAAGACAAAAATTAAAAAACTTGACACAGGTATGATAAAAGGTATTACGAACGTGGTTAAACCTAAAGACGGTTGGTAAGTACTCCTAAGGAAAAAGACGTGTAGGAACGGTTGCAAATAATAAACACGAAAAAAAACTACTGTCGGTAAGACTGTCAACACTCCACTATTTAAAAATACCAAATCTAAACATAAAGGAACTACTAATCATTACAACTTGTAGAAAAGTACACACACAACCGGTAGGGGTTAAGAAGACACTTTTTACAAATATCCCAGGAGACGGGTGTTAAATTGATACAACAAGAAGACTAGAACTTAAAATACTTAAGAAACATATAAAACTTATACTTGGGGAATAATCTATATAGTAAATGTGTATAGAAGAAGGTAAGTTATCCACCAGTAAAGTAAAACAACTACCAAAGGAAATAACCCTTTTTCCAAAAATCAAACTACATCAGGGTAAATAAGTAAAAATGAAAAGTAGGGAACGGACTCCTCTGTCTAACTTTTTGTTTATAACGATTCTAGTAACAGTTTCTCGTATGACGAAGAAAAGAAAAACCTCAAAATACTAAAGTCCAAAAGTAAATTAACAAATTAGACAAAACTCAAATAAAAACATATAGTACGCTTTTCAGGTCAAACTAAGAAAACATACATAAACACGTCACAAGGATTGTGGTAAATACCTTATTTGACAGAAGGGGTAACATATAAAAACGTATGAAACAACCTCTAATTTACTTGTAGATTCAAAAGTAAAGACCTGAGAGATCTGACAAGAGTCTGGGACATACACAGACCAAAAAAAAAAAAAAAAACCGGTCATAACATGACATAACTAAGGATATCGAAACATCATATCAAACTTTAGTCCCAAGCACTATGGAAGTCAAAACAAGAAAAAGTTCTAAAACCGATAAACACCATAAAACACAAAACTATGTTTAAAATCTTACGAAACAAGATCAAGACACTTTTTACGGTAACTAAAAAACCGTCGTTAACGTGACTTAGACATCTAACGACCTTATTAAACCAACCAAATCGTCATAATTTAGAAGGATTAAGTACTTGTGTCATATCGAAAAGTTAACAAACACAGTAGAAATAAAAGAAAGTGGTCACAGATATGAAAAAACTCATATCCAGAAAATGTAGGAATCAATCTAAATAAGATAGATTATGTCAACATATACCTTAACAACAGAATTAAAGGGAAGGACTGACAAGTAAGAATCATATGTCTTTGTATCATATAAAGACATATAATTAAAACATAGACATTGAAATGACTCAAGTAAATAATCAAGATCATAAAAACCACCGTAGAAATCTTAAAAGAAATATATATAGTACAGTAGACGTTTGTCACCGTCAGAAGAGAGTAAAACTAAGAGACATAAAGACAGAAAACACCGACCATGAAGATTATGACACAACTTATCTTTACTTCACTCACTCGTAGGAACAGAAAAAGGACTAGAATCTCCTTTATAAAAGTCGAAAGGACTAACTACTATAACCGATATCCAAAAAGTATATTCCGGAAATAATACAACTCTATAGGAGGGAGATTTGAGTAAAACAAGTCTCAAAAATAGTATTTAACTATGATTTAAAATATTTTTGAACAAAAGCGGAGAACCATAGTAGCATACGACAAAAAGAAGAAGTCAAACAATCCTACCACATAGTGTAACTGTCTAAACACTTATAATTCGGTAGAAACGTAGGGACCCTACTTAGTACAACATACTAAGGAAATTACATAACAACTTAAACCAAACCTTCCTTTCAACACTGGTTGGATCTGTCGTATAACTTTTCGTCTCTGTAATGAAACGGTTGTTTCCAGGCAGATCAGTTCCGATACCAAAAAGATCACCAGTACATACCTACGCTCTCAAGCTGACACTTCTTTCAACTCGCGGTTTCTTAACTACGAAAACTTGACACCACAGCCTCTTCTGAGAACTCTCAGGGAACCTGACGTTCCTCTAGGTCGGTCAGGTAAGATTTCCTCTAGTCAGGACCCACAAGAAACCTTCCTGACTACGATTTCGACTTTGAGGTTATGAAACCGGTGGAGTACGTCTCAACTGAGTAACCTTTTCTGAGACTACGGTCTTCCCTAACCCCCCTCCTCCTCTTCCCCTGTTGTCTCCTACTCTACCGACCTACCGTTGTGGTTGATCTACCTGTACTCAAACTCACTTGAGGCCCTCAACCACTACCTGTCCCTCCGGACCGTGTAACGTTAAGTACCCCAGCGTTTCTCAACCTGTACTGATTCACTGACTTGACTTGACTTATAAAACAACTCCTAAAGACGTAGATACGAGTAGTCACTATAACCGGACATTAAAAGAAAAAAGACACACTATATAAACCAAAAACACAGTCCCACTACGATTGGAACATCTTACCCAAACGTTCGTAAGGAAAAGGAATCAAAAATCTTATCAAACTCTTCATCTCCGTAAATGATAAGAAATTCACAAACCTTCTTAATTAGACACTTCGAGAGACCATGACCTGAAAACAAACAACTCTCAAAAAAAAAAAGAAACAAATGAACAAACAAACAAATGACTAAGTCAAAGTCATGACCATTAGTCAGACAAACATAAAAGACAAAGAAAGACGAAGTCAGAACCCTCTCACATATAAAGATCCTTAAACAGGAAAAGAAGATACAACAGGTAAAATATCAGTTTATTAACATCACCAGAGAATACTAAGAAAACCTCTTCCGTTACCGAGGGGTGAGGTCATGAGAACGGACCTTTTAGGGTACCTACCTCCTCGAACCACCCGACATCAGGTACCCCAGAGATTCTCAGCCTGTGCTGACTCGCTGAAGTGAAGTGAAAGTGAAAAGTGAAAGTACGGAACCTCATCCTTTACCGTTGGGTGAGGTCATAAGAACGGACCTCTTAGGGTCCCTACCCCCTCGGACCACCCGACGGTAGATACCCCAGCGTGTCTCAGCCTGTACTGACTTCACTGAAACGAAACGAAGCGAGTACTAAGAAATATAAAGACACCAAAACTAACATTAAATAACAAATAAAAATTAACCACTTATTAACGAAATGTTACAACACAACCAAAGACGACACGACATCGTACTCAGTCGATATTCATATGTATATAGGGGAGGGACTCGGAGGAGAGTGGGGGTGGTAGGGTGGGGAGATCCAACAGTGTCTCGTGGTTCGAGTCGAGGGACACAAATATCGTCGAAGGGTGATCCATAGACCAAACGTGTATCATTACGTAACCTCTCCCTTTACCGTTGGGTGAGGTCATAAGAACGGACGTCCTAGGGTCCCTGTCTCCTCAGATCACCCGACGGCAGATACCCCAGCGTGTCTCAGTCTGTGTTGACTTCGTTGAATCGTCGTCGTCATCGTCGTCACATATATACAGTTACAATGAAAAAGTCAAACAAGGGAGTGGAAGGAGAGGTACAGGTGTTTAAACAAGAGATGTCAAGGTAGAGAGAAGGATGAGACGTCTATCCAAGTAGTTATTACAAAAATATCAAAGGTATATATACACTATTATATATAAACAAAATGAGAAAGACTGAAGTGATACACTTTGTCCGAGATCCAAGTAGGTGGAGTTATGTTGACTCAGTTTAAGTAAGGAAAAATACCGATTATAAGGTAACATATGTACATGGTGGAGAAGAAATAGGTAAGTAGATCCGACGAAGGTATAGGACCGATAATATTCATCACGCCGACACTCGGAACCCCATGCACACAGAAAAACTTAATTACCTAAAAGTGTCCCATATACGGGTCATCACCCTAACGACGTAGTATATCATCAAAGTTAGGATCAAAGAACGACGACGACGACGATTCAGTGAAGTCAGCACAGGCTGAGACACGATAGGGTGTCTACCGTCGGGTGGTCCGAGGAGACAGGGACCCTGAGAGGTCCGTTCTTGTGACCTCACCCAACAGTAAAGGAAGAGGTTACGTCCTTTCACTTTTCACTTTCATTTCAGCGAGTCAGCACAGGCTGAGAATCGCTGGGGTACCTGACGTCGGATGGTCCGAGGAAACGGGTACCCTAAAAGGTCCGTTCTCATGACCTCACCCCACGGGAACGGAAGAGGTCAGGATCAAAGAATTCCTTAGAGATAAGACAAAAGGTATCACCGACATAGTCAAAGGTAAAAGTCGTTGTCACATTCTTCCAAGGGAAAAGAGGTATAGGAGACGTCTTAAATAACAAACACCTGAAAAACTACTATCGGCAAGAAGGACCACACTCCACTATGGAGTAACATCAAAACTAAAAGATTATTACTCACTACAGCTCGTAGAAAAGGACACAAACAACCGAGAGACATACAGAAACTTCTTTCTAGAGAAATCCAGAAGTCGGGTAAAAAATTAGCCCAACAAACAAAAAAGACTATAACTCGATGTACTCGAGGAACATATAAAACCTGTAATAGGACACAGTCAACTAAGTAAACGTCAATAAAAGAGGGAAAAACTTCCAACAGAAAAGTACAACACGTATGAAAGGAAACGACAAGTTTTTGGAAATTTTAATTAATCCAGGACGAAACTAAACCCGGGTCCAGGAGAGACAGAGAAAGAAAAAATAACCTGCATAGACCAATAACCAAATGGTTATATCAAATAGAAAAGTCTCCTGGTCGAGATTCAAAGTAATTATAAAAGATAACTGAACATCAGAGAAAAATCAAATAAAGAAGAGACTAGAAATACTAAATAAAGGGACATGATTAAAACCCAAATCAAGTAAGAACAAAAAGAGTAAGGAAACACATACTCAAATCCAACCAACAAACTCTACAAAGAACAAAGGATCTGTGCGTACATAACAATATATTAAGAAAGATTCTTGATGAAGACGACGCAGGGTGTCTTAAAAACCAACAAACAAAGACGTCGTAGGGTATCTTAAACAAAGACACACACACACACACACACACACACACACACACACACATACAAACAAACAAAGACAAAACAAACACATACACACGAATCAACGAACCAGTACAGGCTGAGAAACATTGGGGGACCTGACATCGGGAAGTCCGAGAAGACAGGGACCCTAAAAGGTCCGTTCTTATGACCTCACCCAACGGTAAAGGAAGAGGTCCCCTAGAAGGGTTGCGTCCCTAGTTTGGAAGTAGAGAACGCAGAAGGCGTAACTGTCCGTATAAGAAATGGTGATCGCGGTGGACCCTTCGGGACAAATAGTTTGATTTGACTAAATCAAATAGAAAAGTCTCCTGGTCGAGATTCAAAGTAATTATAAAAGATTATAAAAGATAATTATAATCAGATCTCTGATTATAAAATCAGAGATAAATCAAATAAAAATGAAATAAATAAATAAAAAAGTAAACGTTAAACTAAAGAAGTTCTGGGTAACCAACAAATCGAACGTACATAAACACAATAAACGTCAAAAAAGAGTATCAACTACAGATCATGGTATCACAGTACCCTCCTTTTCACACTTTCACGATCAGAGAGTCAGTCCAGGTTGAGAAACGCTAGGACACCTGATATCGAACCGTCCGAGGAGCAAGTACCCTAAGAGGTCCGTTCTCATGACTTCACCCAACGGTTAGAGAAAAGGTCCCATAGAAGGACTGGGCCTCTACTTTGACCCCAGAGGACGTAACGTCCGTCTAAGAAATGTCAGACTCGGTGGTCCCTTGCATCCTTTTCTACGAACTATTACTAAAGTCAGAAAGATTTAAATAAATCTGATCAAAACACCGGATCGTATACTAAATAGAACTTTTTACAAGATACACGTGAACTTTCGTTATAAATAAGACGATGAAAACCTATCTTACACGATTGTATATAGATAATTCAGGTAGACTAAGTAACAAATTCCTGTCACAAGAGAATGACTAAAAGACACACTTACTAGTCGGGTAACTACATTCAATTCACAATTTCAAGAGATGATAACGACACAACGACAGTCGAAGAGATACAAACAATTATAAACGAAATACGTAAATCAATAATGATACAACCCATGTATAAACAAATGTCAAAAATATAAAAGAACAACTAACTAGGGAAATAATGAAACATTACAGGAAGGAACAGTAAAGAATGTCGGAAATAAATTTCAGATGAATCAGACTATACTAATAACGATGAGATCAAAAGAAAAGAAAAGATTAACGTACCTAATGGACAAAAGTAGGGGAGTGAAAGTCGGACAGACACAGAAATCTAGACTTAACTCAGAGGACATCCATCGTATATGTACCTAGAACAAAATAATAAGTAAGTTGATAATATAAAGAAAACTAACTTTGTAAATCAGGGAAATATAAACTTCATTAATAAATACGACACACGAATCAGTGAGTCAATACAGGTTGAGAAACGTTGGGATACCTGACATCGGGTGGTCCGTGAAGACAGGTACCCCGAAGAGGTCCGTTCTTATGACCCCACCCAACAATACGGAAGGAGGTCCCTTAGTAGGGTTGGATCACTAGTTTGGGTCCAGAGGACACGTCCACGTAAGAAATGGTAGGTCCGGTGGTCCCTTCGGGTTCTCATGACCTCACCCATCGAACACAGATCACACACGAATAACGATAAACAAGTAACAAAACCTACGAACAAAACATCAAGAAAAACAACAAAAGAAGAAAACGAAGGAAGAGAACACTAAACTACTGACAAAAATCACAATACAAATATAATGAAAGAAAAAAGTAGTAAACAGATAATATCTAAAAATCAAACACTACTGACACTCCATACATATACACACATATTTTAATAAAATTCAACTAGAGTTGAAGAAAATTGAAAGATAAAGAGTAAATGAAATAGTAAAATAACTGTTTTATACCTACGTAAACTGACAATACTTCCATAATATCTATCTATAGATAGATGTATATATTCATATATCTATATGTACACCTGTGTATACGTGTATATTCCGTAATTTGATAAAAAGAATATACATTACAATTGAAAGAACTCTTCTACTAGAGGAATAAAACTTTCGTAAATTTATAGGGATGTAAAAACGATGACAGAGGAGTAAATTACAAAAAATGTAGTATAAAACGTAGAAAAACAAAACAAAAAGAGATACATATGAATGACATCTGTACCTATTAACATGATAAGGATGATCAATTCACCCAGTAGACGATGAGAGTAAACGAAAATGGTTACTATAAAGGGAAAGTATTTAAAACAAAGGATCAACACCAGAAGAAAAAAAGGTGAATCTCTTCAGAGAGGTTGTAAAAAAATTATCAAATCACCACGTCTTGAGAAAAATCCAAAACGAACAGACATTTTGAGAATAGGGAGGAAGTTTACTTACTATTGGAATTACCTATCTGACAAAAAAGGAAAGTCGTAAAACTTACCTAGGGTGATAAGGGACCATAAGACGTTTTAAATAGACCTTTTCAGTCGACTGTCTGAATACCCTCATGGAAACATATATTGATAACGAAGAAAAAACGAAATTATAAGAGAATTAGAATTTCAAAACAGTACAATTAATGTTACACAGAAAAATACCTGGAAAGAGATAACTAGAACAAACTCTGAAACATGAAGAACCTGGACCTATAGATAAGGAAAGGTTCAAATCCCCTAAAAAGTAGATAATAGTGAAGTTTATTAAACAGACGGTAAGAGAGAGAGAAAAGGAAAAACCTAGAGACATACTTTTACAATCATACGACCTACAACAGACTCTCCAGAGTGTAAAATTTTACAGAAAAGGAGACAAACAAGTCGAACACACTAAAAGTGGTGTCACAAAAGATCAAGTGACTAGATAAGGAGATATAGTAAATTAGTTGACAACTAAGAAATATATATCAAAAGTAAAGTCAAAAACATAGGACAAAGTTGACAAAGTAAGAAGAAATATAAAAGATCGAAAAACTATTTGAGTGATATAAGTAGTAAGAAGAGGACTCAAACAACTCCTAGAAATACTAACAATGGAGCTCGACTACAGACCATCTAACGAATAGAGGTGAACCGAATCAATAAGAAGACTCTAAAATAGAACAAGGAAGTAAACCTCGTATAAGGACACAACGGAGAAAAACGTATTAAGACACAAAAACAAACACATAAATCAGTCTAACTAATACAAAGGATTAGAACCTCCTCACAGGAATATAATGTGAGGAAAGACCAATTGTCTCGACATACTAGATGACCACGGGAGACGTCCCAGACTCACCCGGTGAGTTACAACACCACGACTACATCCACCCCGGGTAAAGACCACCCAATCGACGGATCTGGAGGAACATATCTCCGACGATTAGTAACCACGAGTTCTGACCCGTATCATACCGACCGACGTGTCAGATCCCGAAAGACCTTGACCAAGGTAGGGTGTCCACTCACCTCGACACAGAACCGTACCGACTGAATTCCAGACCCTCCAAACCCCGTCAATTGACGTCTGTGTCCCAAAACCTCGACCTCAATTGTACGACCAACCATCACATTCCAGGCACCCACTGACCGACACTCGGACCCTCAGGGTCCCGGTGACTGATACCCGGGACCCCTAAAAGTCAAGACCACGGATGGACGGGCACTCGTGTCGACTAAGAATCACGATCAACCTATTTACACCTTGAGGCTTTACCGCGAACGGTCATGATCACAGGAACGCCATTTTATACGATGGAGTTTACCGACAATCGTCGTAGACGACCTCTGTCTGAGAGGGTTCCCCCAGGGTCAACGGAAGACAGAGGGACTCTCTGAGAAGTTCTAGTCGTTCACCCAGACTAGGTCTGAGAAGATTTGAATAACATACGACCCAAGGGTTCACACACTCTGAAAAGTACCCGAGAAGTTCTCACTTCAAAGACCAAGGATATCGGGAGAACGAGAGAGTAACAAGTTTGGGACGACCTAAAATTTCGATCTACAAGATCCCCGAGTTCGGGTCATGGAGGTCCAAGCTCTCTAATTACTCCACGAACCTGGGGAACTAAGTATCCCTTTTGAAAACATTTATTGGAGACACTAATAGGAGAATAAATAACTAACGAATAGACCATCACACCCACAAATGATACAGTATAAGGGGTAGGAAGGACAGTAGAGTACATCAAGGAAGAAATATAGAAATGAACACCTTATAGAAAAAGTCTAGTAAAAGTATCTAGAAACGTGACATTCACAAATATTAAAACCACACGAGTACCCTCCTTCACTCAAGTCCCAGAAAGGACTCTTCTTAGAAGACACGTCAGAACTAGTGAGGGACCCGACAAAGAATGATATTACGGAGTCCTAACCAATGTAAACTTTAATTGGAACTAAAGAAACAAGTCTGAGTTAATAGACCAGAAAGACTAAAGTATGAAGAAACAAGAACCAAGGGACGGTACAATTGAAAGGAGTCTAGGGAAACTTATCAGGAACCTCAAGACGGAATATTCTTATCATTCTTGAATTCGTCGAATAAGTAGTCAGAGGTAACTTTCTGTGAACCCTTGTGACGTATCCTTCCCGACTCATATCAAAATATCCTTTTATTAAACAAACCACCGGCTGTTTTGACCCAAAACAGTACCACCAAGGGTCCAGTTCCAAGTTTGTAGAACACACTGTAAAATAAGAAATTAATTAATCAATTATTTTAATCATAAATAACTCGAAATCTGTAGGTTCTATTTATCTTTAGGGTCCAAGTACTTGGAATATGAGATCACCCTTTCTATTCATTTTTCCGATTAACTATATATACTATACACTTGGAACTGACATAGTGTTTCTTACACTTCGGGTTTTTTTTTTATACTTCGTTTCTTTCTCATATGTACAATCACAAGTCTCCACTGTTTTAACACTGATCCGTCACTCCTTCGTTCCACTGATAACTTCACTTCCGGACTTCCTTCAACAAAAACAATAACCAGAAAATATTGTATTAAATAACGAATTTACCACATCTTCTCCAGTACTCATACCACATCTCTCGACCACTTACTCTACACATTTTACAAGATATTTGAGATTTCACTGAGGTACGACATTAAAAAAGAGGTTCCACATGACATACTACTTTAAAGACAAGAATTAAAAGTTTAGAGTTTAACTCAATTACAGGTTCTGTCACTAACAATTTCACACCAGAGACCTGGTCGTTGTAGTAAACCCTTGAAAAATTTTTACATTCAAGATCCCGGGGTATGTCTGGGTCACTTAGTATTTGACATATCTACTTTGAGTCGTTAGACAAAATTTTTTAGTGACTCTCTTAAGAACACTTGAGACTTCACACCCTTGTCGACTAGATCTTATTGAAGATGCTACATTTAATAAAGAAATCAATCTTAAATCGGTAAAATCCTCCTCGATAATTTCGAAAACTAAACTGACTCGTTTTATTAGTTTAATGAGAAAAAAATTAACTAATTAATTTTTAGTCATTTTAAAAAACAACCTGATCGTAAACAAATATGGTTCAAAATACACATGTTGTAAAATAAAGATGAATACATATGTGACGTCACACGAGTGATTGTTTTTAAATCAAAGGTAAATAGTGGTATGACAAGTAGGGGAAATGTGTGAAGTGGGGGGAGATGGGTAAAGGGGAGACCATTGACGATGAGACAAAAACTAACCAAACAAGTAAATAAAACAAAAAATATAAGATGTACACTCACTTTAGTATGTCAGAAATAGAAAGTAGTCGACTGACTAAAGTAAATCGTATTATGGTAGTCCCAGGTAGGTACAACCACGTTTACTGTTCCAAAGTAGAAGAGAGTACTGACTCATCATAACATGGTATATACGTACAGCATGGAAGAAACACGTAAGTAACCGATTACCCGTGAATCCAACGAAGACATAGAACCTATAATATTTATTACGATACTTCTTGTCTCCCCATGTATATAGAGAAGTTTAATCACTATAAAAGTACAAAAAATTTTATATTTATGGGTCTTCACCCTATGGACCTAACACACCATCAAGACAAGTATCAAAAAACTCCTTAGAGATATGACAATAGGTATCGTTGACATGGTAAAAAGTAATGGAAAATAGGTGAAGGAGTGGTTGTGAACTTATTGGTTGAAGAATGGTATAAAACTACTAAAAAATCTAAAACTTTTTCATACTCAAAGTCTAAAACAGTCATTAAATCTTATGTATATAATGAAGATGAATACTCAAAACAGACTAGAAAAGGAAATAAGAGTTAAAGTCTACGTTTGATTAAAAATTTTTTTATGATAAATGTCGAGAGAGTCAAAGTAAGGACAGTGGAAGTCACAACTTTATATCAAATATTACAACCTTAAATATAAATAAGTTCTATTTACCATAAATATACCTTTGAAATTCTATAATACCTTTGAAAGTTCTGTGATCTAAACGTAAATGACTTCTTTCAAATAATACTTCTCCTTTTAATAAAGTATTAGTAAAAGGTGTGTTATACACTCTAGTTAACATTTCGTTAGATACACAAAGAATTCGAAACAATAATAAAACACTTTTATACATCAATACAAAATATACAAAAAATAATCACGAAAAATATTGAAACACATAGCATCGTGTCTATCTTTACTACAAACGTACCAGGTGACCTCATTCACCTCTTCCGACTCCCGTTGGGTCGGACCAAAGTTGGAATGAAGGAGGTAGGGAGTTCTCGACTATCCTAGAAGTGAGTAGATATTGAATGAGGGTCCAGTGGTCACTCGGAGACGAGATGTAGTCAACTCACAAAAACATTTCAAAACACTTCAACAAAATATTAATCTTACTTTAAACAAAAAGTAAGAATACACCCTCCCGTAATACATTTTTACACAAAGAAGTTTTTATAAGAAAAGTGTACTTACCATTAGTGTAAGGGGATCAAAGGAGACACTTACTTTGAAAGTGTGATTTTGGAGTTCACCAATTATTTATACTTTTTTAACCTTTATCATATATAAAATTTCTTTTTTTAATTACTATAAATTTAACAATGACTTTATATTTAATTATATAACAACATTTGTGTAAGACTACTTGAAACTAATAGGAATTATCATACACAGGATAACATTCCAATACTGTTACAGGAAAGTAAATAAGTTCATTACAAATTTTTTAGAACATCAATTAAAATCTTTCTAGGACAACAGTTTTCCTTATATAGACTTACATAACCTCAATTACGTCTTCGTATACGTAAGAGGACTTCACCGACTTTCACCGACATTTTACGATTTAGTAGAAAAGCTTCTTTCCATTCTTTATAAATACTTAAATACATCTTATATATTATAACCTAGTCCATCTTATAGTTATAAAACTCGTATTAACATTCTTATTTTTCTTTTTGTCCCGTAAACTTCTACCTCTGTAAAACGTAGTATTAGAGTACAGTCATTACGTATCTGAATAAAATAAATGTATATCTTTATACAACTTTTAAACGAAAACACGAAATATTAACCATAACTGACACAAAACTTTTTACCACGAATATATCGTGTATTGGAATTTGTTAAAAATTTTAAAACAATACACCTTCTATCCTATACCGAAGATTAACAACGAAAGAGTGTTGATTACAAATAGTTATAAGTAAGTACTCTTAATCGAAACAGAAAAGAAGGACGAGAGTAAGGAATGGACCCCTTCGTAAATTGTGAAAATCAAGTTCGTGTCTCTACACTTCTAATATACAGATCAAACACCGTGTCTCTCTGGTATAGTAAATAGTAAATAGACCCCTACCTATTACGTCCAAACCCCATCTTACCGTTCATCACCACCCCACCCCTCCCTTCCCCTCACCTTAAATAGATTTTAAACAAATTTTCTGATTTTGACTTAATTATGTCTCCCAATAGAGGAGGACTTCCTACACGAGTCGTGTAAAAACATGAAATAATCCAGTTTCTTACACTCCATTGAAAGTTGTATCAGATTTATTTAAAGTTTGTTTTTTTCTCGTAATCTTTTGACAGGACACAGTTTACCGTGTCTACAACGTCATTTTTGACTAAAACTCAGGACCAAAAGGGTGATCAAACTCAGTTGATAAACTAGAGAGTTGAAGTCTTAGGAGTAACCACTACTCCTTATTATTATTGTTTAAGTATTCAAAAATCGAATATTACATTTCTAATTTATTCAAACTTGTTTTCTAAATCCTTTTACTGACCACGACAAAATTCGGGGGTTATTTTACATTGACAAAAACGATTGTCCATAATTTATAATTATCCCGAAGGGACAACCGAGTCTACCATTTTTTAGACGGAGGATCCGTCCTCTGGGTCCAAACTAGGGACCTAACCCTTCTAGGAGACCTCTTCCCTTACCGATGGATGAGGTCATAAGAACGGACCTCTCAAGGTACCTGTCTCCTCGGACCCCAGAGTCTCTTAGTCTTTACTGACTTACTGATTGTGAAAGTGAAAGTTTATACTGATTCACTTTACGTACATCGTCCTATTTGACATACATTGTACAAATGTCTGAATCTTACTTGTCGTAATGTAACAAAAAATTACATTTTTATGTAACAAAAATTACATTATATTCACATTATTAAATTCAGGTCGAATAGATAAATACAAACATATAGTATTGAAATTTGTTATAGAGAGAAAAATTTACAACAAGAACTGTAAATTTACTTTTCAAATACAATTTGACACTAATAAATAACAGGACAGTCACACATTTGGAAATATTCCTCCCTTTTTATGTCACCTTATTACCTGTCAAATTCTCCGACATCTAAGACCCGTTAATTAGAAAGACCGACAAAGGAGTATACATTTTACGTATTTAAAGGTCATGACCCCTAAGTCTCAATTGATACTGTTACACAGACGGGGATTTTTAGAGTAAAAATTCGTCTACTAATGTTATGTCACACTATTAAGTTACTGTCCCGACACATTTTAGTATCCCATACCACTTAGTTCGATCCCACTGGTTTCCTCTCTCCGACGTTTCTCCCCTACACAAATTCGACCCTGAAATTCTACCATTTCTCCCTGACATACAGTCATTGGTATCTGGGTACGTTTCACTCCTGGGTCTAGACTATACGTCTTCAAAATCAGGTATACCATGATACATTTTCGTTCCCGACGGAGACAATTTAAACCATCCTGGATGACTGTAGATGTAAATACACATCTAATTGTATGTAAACACATACAATTTATTATCGATTTTACGGAATCTCTTTGGTTCTGAAATCACGTCTATTTTGATTACTTCTGATGGTGTGTCCTTCAGGTCACCACAATTAGTCCTTTCCCGTACATCAATACGACATTTGTCGAGAGACCTGAACCGCCAGTCTCAAACGTAAGGTCGGGACCGAGACAGTACAAGGTCACTTTTCTGGAACTACAAATTGGAGATGGTCGGATTTAAGAGATGGATCTTTTACGTTTATTATGGAAGAAAAGTCCCCAACAACGGTTACTGGGACATGTCTAGTTTTCTTCCAACAATTAAGACCCTTTGATTCATTTTCTGAAGGGTTAAATGACACTTAAATTGAAGAACTTCAGTTTCAAATTGGCTTATTCTTAAATTTAACACAAACGAGTATAATGACTCAAGTGTATCGGAAAAGACTATTTTATCAAGACAAAAGAACATGAACAAAGTTTAACCAGAAACATAACCTTGGTCCAACCTGAAAACTATTCGTCAAGTTATAATATAGAGGTCATCGTGAAGGGACCTATGTTACCGTCGTCACCAGGGGTTTTATTATTGTCAGTACTTCTCAGTACTCTGTAGTAATAGTCACGTCGACCTTCGTGAAGCTCGATACAATGTAAAATATCAAGGTCCATTCAATGTATTAACTACCGTCCTTCTCGACAGTAACATTTACTTAAAAAACTGAAAAGTACTTTATAGCTGAAAGATCCGTTTTTAATTTCCTGACCAAAGACGGTTGGTTTAAATTTAGAAACGTGATCGGGTTTTTATTTTGATCTCCCTTTTACAAACGTCAACTGTCCACTCATTCCGACTCGACCATTTTTCCGGTCCTCCCTGTAAAGTTCGTCTTTCTCTTTCTTGTGTACCAGACCCTATTCACCTCGTACCACAACTCCTCTCGTCACGGACCCCCACTTACACCGTCCTACCGGTCTCCGACTCTCCCTCCCGGAACTTGTCTTCTGTCGTCAAACACGAAAAAAATTACGTTCAGTTTAGATTTTAAAATAATTTCCACAAACTTTCAACGTCACAGTATTGATTTCGACGGTAAATATTGTCGTCATCATACCACACCTCGTACTACCCGTCCCCTCTCGGAGGACGTTCCTCTGATCCGACCTCTGATCCGGTCTACTCTGTGTCACCTTTGGGTCGGTTCTTTCGTCCTCTCCTACGCACACCCTCCACTAATCCTCGTGGAAACTACGCTAAAAGACTGATGACTTATAGTCCCTATAATAATAATAAAACGAGACACTCTCAAGGTCATGAAAACTTCAAGTAAAAAAAGTAGGAAAATTTACTTTAGAAGGATTTGGATGGTAAAAGACATCAGTATAACCATAAATATAAAGACTCATATTCTCATATCTTAAAAAGTTCCTTTCCCGAAAGAAATCAGTACAAAAAGAAAAAAAAATTTAGGGGACCTTTGAACCTGTTTTTAAGTCATTTAAAACTTAACTTAGTACAGGGTAAGTTTAGCAGTTTGTTGAAAACTCTATATTAAATTGTCTGTATTAAAACGAACCTATAATAACTCTCAAAAATTTTTTACAATATCTAACATTTTTCGTTTGTTTTAGGAAAACTAATAGAAATTTCTACAGTTGGAATAAGAAGACTCTCACCAAAACTCAAAATTTCTATTGGTTTTCTGTAAGTCTTAACAGACAATTAATTTATTATGATAAAATCAATTCTTCATTCAAAACTTATATCTTAAAGAAAATAACAAGACTCCACTAGGATTTCACTGTAACTATACATACTTCACTACATAAATTTACTATTTAGTATCAAAATATTACAAAAATCCATATAATTTGTCCACAGGAACTTTTACTATAATATTTATGTACCACTATGAAATATATACTTTTATATATAATTATTTGTATGGAATATTCGTGGGTCAAGGTCAAGTCAGTGAGTCAGCACAGACTGAGAAACACTGGGGTACTTAGTGTCGTGCGGTCCGGAGGGACAGGTAGTGGTTGAGGTTCTCAAGTGAGTTTGAGTACAGGTAACTCAGCCACTACGGTAGGTCGGTAGAGTCGGAGACATCAGGGGAAGAGGGTGGGGGTTAGGGAGGTTCGTAGTCCCAGAAAAGGTTGCTCAGTTGGGAAACGTACTCCACCGGTTTAGTCGAAGTCGTAGTCAGGAAGACTACTTGTGGGTCCTGACTAGAGGAAATCTTACCTGACCAACCTAGAGGAACGTCAGGTTCCCTGAGTTCTCAGAAGAGGTTGTGGTATCAAGTTTTCGTAGTTAAGAAGCCGCGAGTCGAAAAAAGTGTCAGGTTGAGAGTGTAGGTATGTACTGGTGACTTTTTGGTATCGGAACTGATCTACCTGGAAACAACCGTTTCATTACAGAGACGAAAACTTATACGATAGATCCAACCAGTATTGAAAGGAAAGTTCCTCATTCGCAGAAAATTAAAGTACCGACGTCAGTGGTAGACGTCACTAAAACCTCGGGGTTTTTTATTTCAGACTGTGACAAAGGTGACAAAGGGGTAGATAAACGTTACTTCACTACCCTGGACTACGGTACTAGAAGCAAAAGACTTACAACTCGAAATTCGGTTGAAAAAGTGAGAGAAGAAAGTGAAAGTAGTTCTCCGAGAAATCAACGAGAAGTGAAAGACGGTATTCCCACCACAGTAGACGCATAGACTCCACTGACTATAAAGAGGGCCGTTAGAATTAAGGTCGAACACAAAGAAGGTCAGGTCACAAAGAGTACTACATGAGACGTATATTCAATTTATTCGTCCCACTGTTATATGTCGGGACTACATGAGGAAAAGGATAAACCTTGGTCAGATAACAAGGTACAGGTCAAGATTGACAACGAAGGACTGGACGTATATCCAAAGAGTTCTCCGTTCAGTCCACCAGACCATAAGGGTAGAGAAAGTCTTAAAAGGTGTCAAATAACACTAGGTGTGTCCGTTTCCGAAACCGTATCAGTTATTTGATACGAATATTCCAGATAAATACGAAATAACTGGAATGTTCGTATAGTCATATATTTATATAAAGAGATAATCCATTTCCGAATTAGTAGATGAAGTGAGACACCATTGTATGACATAATGGTATCGTGTGGTGTGTTTATTGGTATAAGATAGTACGACATTAATACGGTAGGATATGGTAGGACATCAATCCCCAACCCTTATAGGGGACCTCCTCCTGCACCGTTAGGTGGAATCAGAAGAACGGACCTCTTAGAGTACCTGTCTCCTCGGACCGCCCGACATCAGGTATCCCAGCGTCTCTCAGCCTGTGCTGACTTTGTTGACTCGTATATGGTAGACATCGTATACTAAGTCATACAGTCCCTCATTGATATTATAGTCATGGGGTCATCAAAATTCCAACTTATACTAAGACCAAAACTGTACAATTCAACTTCATTCATGAATATTCTATAAATCTACATGTACATATATTAATAATTGATTTGGTATAATTTTGATAATTAACATCGTCTACACGTATATCGTTTAAACACATTAAATCCTAGATTAAGTCCTCGTGTATAACGTAGATCATAATACAGTGAATTTAACGAAAGTCAGACCATGACAAGTGAAGGAGGAAAAAATATTGTATTGAATAACTTCACTAACTCGGACACGAAATTTTCTTATTATGATTTCTGGATGAATAAAATTATTTATAGTAAACTGAACGAGGAAGAACAGAACACAGTCAAGATCTCCTTTGTCACGTTTTAAGAAATCCTCTCCTGTATACGTATAACCCTTCACATACCTCCTTTCACTAATACTTATATTTCGGTTTGTCATCCTCTTTGACTTAAACAAATGAAACGTCTCCTCTATGGAGTTCTCCAATGCTTTGATAATTTTGACTAAGTAAATATAAATCAATTATTGTTTACACATTCCGTAATAAGTTTCATGAAGTATATTTTAAAATTTTAAGAGTATCGTTGGGTAGTCAGTCTAAGATGGGGAAGAGGGGGGGGCGGCGGGGCTGGTAAAATGGTTACTGCTTTGACTCTGTATTCTATGTTTCTAAAATTCCAGTGTCGAATATATTACCTTCCAAAAGTGGTCTCCGTCGGACTCAATCCCCGAAAGGTCTACCACGATCACATTTCTTGGGAGGACGGCTACGTCCTCTGAATTCTCTGCACCCAAGCTAGAGACCCAGCCCTTCTAGAGGACCTCTTCCCGTAACCTTTGTGTGAGGTCATAAGAACGGAACTCTCAGGGTACCTGTCACCTCGGACCGTCTGATGTCAGGAACCCCAAGTATCTCTCAGCCTGTGCTGACTTCGTTGAATCGTGGTCGTGGTCGGACTTAGTCTTACCCACGAAAGATTTCTGTGTAAACACGTTGTTCACCGACAACTTGTCGACAATATGGATTTCTCGACACGAACCTTGAGAACCATTAGACCTCTACTAATCCGATGCCTAGGGGAGAAGTTTTTCAAAAGTCAAGTTTGTCAAATTTCCTGATAATAGACCATTCCTTTACTATAGCTAAGACCTATCATCTTGGAGTTCACTATACCGTTTCTGGTCTCTACTTTAAAACCCTCGCAAGTAAACCAGAATTACATTCTTTCTGTCAATCATTCTGAGGAATGTAAACCGTACTTCGAAAATGTAAAGTTGTCCTGATGAAAATTACCAATGTAGAGGAACACTATATTATCCGTCGAAATCTTTAATTACACCAGAACCAGTGACTTTTACTCTGTGATTCCCAAATTCACCGAACAGGCTCCAGTATGTCGACATCGCTTACAGTCCTAGATAAACTTATTTAAAATTTTACTCGTGACTTACAAGGTCCTCCCACTTTTAGTACGGACAGTTTAAGTAACACTATAAGAATCGTACGCCGTTTTAGGAAACGTACATAACAACCGTAAGTTTAAAAACAATTCATTTACTTTTGAATGTACGTCGGTTGAATATTGAAAATAATTATGTTTAATGATTTTACTTTCTAATACTCCATAACAAATAATTATTAATAAAGATATCAGTATCTAAAATCTTTGTAATAAGTGTCAATAAAACGAAAGTACGAGATAATATACAAGACATATACAAGTTATAAAAAACTGAAGGACAAAAAGTTGGTAAAACCCTATCAAGTCGATGTTATATCGAATTATTTCATGCAAAAGAAATTCAATGAATTATGAAAGTATGTCGGAATCTCCTGAAAACTATTTTGACGTACAAGTAATGGTAGTATTACGACTTAAAAGGTGACAAGAAGGACGATGAGAAAATACAGATGAAAAGTATAGACTACAAAAATACAATCTCAGGTTTATTGAAACTTGAAAAATTTTTAGTAGGTGGTAATGTATTTTTAGATCGAAGAACATTACTCATGTCTGATAAACAATTATGTGTTTTTTCTCTAACAACCAAGGTCTTTTAACAAGGTGGTATCATTGAAGAACGATGAAATTTAAGTCATTTGTAGGTGTACGTCATATAAATAAAATATAAGTCACTACTTGTTAAAATTTTTTAAAGAATTTGAAATCTCAATAAAGAAACTATTTCTTGGTACCCAATCTTTTTCCATGTTGTATACATAACAACCCAATTAATATTAGTAAGGATTATTTACTGTAAGATAAGTCGGATTTAGACAATACTCTTTTACTAAACATAAACAAAATGTAAATCCGTAGGGTCTTCTTATGTCCCTTCTATGACTTATAGTCGTATTCGATTTATACTAACTTTTCGTCACAAAGTCTTTACTATAAGTGTTTAACCAGGACCCTCGAAACTTGTCCCATACATATAATATTCTAAGACGGAAATATGAGAATTGATCTTATACTTTAAACCCCTACATACCCCCGATAATAATCGAACAAAGGGTACAAGACAAATGACACTATCATTCTTCAATAGACAAATCTTTGTATTCTACTCTCATTCCTACATTCTCCCACTTCTCTACATGGTAAGGTCGATTCTCTTCACGTGTTAATGTCTAAAACTGTCCGAAAAAACTATTTAGGTAAACTCAGTTAAGTCAGTCTCTCTCTTGAGACCTACAAGTGGAATTGGAGTACTCACTACAGTCCTCGGTACCGACGACAAAGGAAAAAGACAGGAGGACCAGAAAGAAAAGACCAGGGTGCGACTTTCTAAGTCAGGTACTTCTGTGTGTCCCTCCTTGTATCTTCAAAAACAAAAAAAAAAAAGTAAGGGACACGAAAAAACATAACATGAGAAATCTCTATTGGATACTTTATCGAGTCATAAGTAACAAAGAAGGATCATAATCCGTAAATGTTTGTGACCCAAAGGGACGACCGAGTCGTCATTTTTTAGACGGACACTACGTCCTCTACCTCCTCTGTACACAAACTAGGGACCCAACCCTTCTAAGGGACCTCTTCCTTTACCATTGGGTGAACTCACAAGAACGATACTTTTAGGGCACCTGTCTCCTCGGACCGCCCGATGTCAGACACTCCAACGTTTCTCAACCCGCACTGAATCGTTGACTCGTACGTGTATTGATACATGTAAACGTCACTACATCATATTAATTATTTAATTATTAGTATGATTCAGACTTTTTTCTCTTCTCCTCTTAATACAAATACAACATGTTACGTTTTCCATAACTACCTTAATTCTACCAAACCTTCAAATTGTATTCTACTTAACCAAGAAATATTTTCTATATTTCCATTTCTACGTTTCTAATCCAATTACAAAAATACTTTCCTTTTCCATCAGTCTCATTAATTACCTGTATTAAGGAAGACTATATCATATGAAACTTTTTACAGTACTTAATTTATCTTCTCGGACGTCTCTCTGGAAGTAAGTAAAATTTGACTTGAAATATTACATTAATAGACTATATAAACTCAGTAAACATGAGTCTGAAATTATACTAAGAACCTATATCGAAACCCAACTCAAATTAAGATCTTTATGAACCACTTTTATTCTTACACCTTCCTTGATGCAATCCGCGACCCTTCTGTCTTTACTTATACGAACCAAAGGAAGACATTACCTCGAGCATTAGACCGACCCCTGCATTGTCGGTACGTACTTTGTATTTCGTTGTGATTCAACAAGCCACAATCGTGAATACTCGACGCGATCAAAATACTTGTCAAGAAATCTATACCATTCAATACAGACTGAGAACCCTGGGGTACCTGACATCGGATGGTCCGAGGAGACAGATACCCTGAACGGTCCATCCTTATGTGCTCACCCAACGGTAAAGGAAGAGGTCCCCTAGAAGGGTTGGGTCCCTGACGTGGGCCCAGAGGACGTAACGTCCGTCTGAGGTGGTTGACTCGACTGTCTCTTCGAGTCATGATCTCCTTTCTTATCAATCAAAATAAGCACTACACACAACCACTTTTCGTTCACCATGGTCTTTTCGGAAAACCATTGAAACTAAGACCAATACAGTAGAAAGGATTGTAGTAACTTATGTCCATACCATCCCACCTTCCTCAACGGTCAGTTCCCTCTTCATAACATGAATGACGGTAGTCATGACACTACGGTTATTTAGTGGCACGAGGATCCAGAAGGAAAGAAAACGATATATTAGGGTCCTCTTCACCAACTCTTGGAGGGACAACAACAAATCAATGACTCAACACAGGTTGAGAAACACTGGGATACATAATATCGGGTGGTCTGATGAGAAAGGAACCCTAAGAGGTCCGTTTTTATGACCTTACCCAACGGTGAAGGAAGAGGTCCCCTAGAAGAATTGGGTCCCTAGTTTGGTCCCAGAGGACCTAACGTCCACCTAAGAAATGACGACACTCAGTGGTCCCTTTAGACTCTTGGAGGGATGGGGAAAGAAAAGGTACGGTGTGGACCCATTACTGTGTCGTAGAGTGATTTTTCACTGACGGTAAACACCCGTTCCTTAATTCCAGTACCCTTCGTCTTCACCATGACAAAATAAAATTTTTTAGAGGGGACACAGTAAGGGGATTAAGAAAAGGTACCAACTCTTTTTTTTACGAGATTTTCTACTTACATAAAAAAAAAGAAATCAAGATTTTATGGTATTAACGAACACAGTGAGACTTATTTACAATGTTCCGTAGTCTCTAAAACCTAGGTTTATGACAACTACTTCATTTTACTTAACGGTAATTTTTATTCGGAAAAGAACCTATCGTTTGAAGGTTTATTCCATCTTAAAAACTAAGTTGATTCTAAATGTTACGTTTTTAATAATTTTCATAAAAAATTTCACTTAGTTACAGACCTCCACATGTATTTAGGTCATTGTAAGTCTGACTTCAATTTAGACAGACCTTATAATTGTAATGTAAATACGAACTAGGAAAGTCGAAAAAGATGTGTACTTTTGAAAGTCATTAGACAAGGTCTCTGTAGATAAATGGGTCATAACAGAGACCTCTTGTGTCACCTTTTATCTCGAGAGTCGTAAAACCAGTGTAGACACGAAACACACGTCACCGTGACGACGACAGAAGTCAGTCCTTCGAATTCTTCAGTCGGTCAGAAGAGTAATTTACGTGTGTTTGGTTTCTCGAAGAGTTTTTGGAATTTCGTTTTACATGAGTCAAATTTATGACTTCTATGTATACAGTTAACACTAATTATATATCACTTTCGTTCTCGACTAAACACTTTCGTTGTCGTTATTGTTTTTGTTTCTCTTTAATGTATCGTGAAGGGACCACCGAGTCTGACATTTCGCAGACGGATGTTACACCCTCTGGACCCAAGTTAGGGAACCAGTCCTTCTAGAGGACCTCTTTCTTTACCGTTGGGTGAGGTGATAAGAACGGGGGAGGGGGTTTTTCCCCCGAGTTTCTTTATAACTCGAAAGGAACACCGAGTCGACCTTTTCTTAGACGGACGTTACGTCCTCTGGACCCAAGCTGGGGACCCAACCCTTCTAGGGGACGTCTTCCCTTTCCGATGGGTGAGGTCATCAGAACGGACCTCTCAAGGTACCTGATACGTCAGTAACCCCAGTGTTTCTCAGCCTGTGTTGACTTGCTGAAAGTGAAAGTGAAACCCGGAGGGACCACCGAGTCTCCCATTTCGCAGACGAACGTTACGTCCTCTGGGTCCAAACTAGGGACCCGACCCTTCTAGAGAACCTCTTCCTTTACCGTTGGGTGAGGTTATGACAACGGACCTTTTAGGGTACCTGTCTCTTCGGACCACCCGATGTCAGGTGGCTCAACGTTTCTCAACCTGTACTGACTCACTACAGTGAAAGTGAAGATTCCATTTATTTTTAAATATCTTGATGAGGTTTCTTCTGAGGCTTTGAGTTGACCCTCATGTTTCCTTGTCAATTTGTATCCTTTTATATATGGAAGACAAAACTATTAAAAATTTTCCACTTTTAAATAGACGTAAATACTTAGGAATATTTTTATTGTCACCATAAAAGACCTTGATCCATTCGATTACATTTTAAAACTCTTTTAATTAATCTATTAATGTACTTATTAGTTCTATTAAACCTTTTTCTTCTATTAATTATACCCGACTGAGATCATAATTATCTAATAGTTTACATAATATTTTGGAATCACTGATATGACCACACTGTAACCGTGATCGCTATCTAGTCATAGTGTATTACCACTAAATCCTCTATCTGAGTTTACGAGTACAAGTTGAGCACATACTAAAGGGTTGGTGGTGTTCCCTTTTAACGAACACCTTCTAACGAGTCATTGAACATAACTTCGTTGATTAAGAGACCGGTAGACCTCTTTCGTTTCCTTCGACGCATAAATGTAATGAGTAAATTTCTTAGTTTAGAGTGCACTTACTCTAAATTTTCATTTTTACTTAGACCGTATCTAAGAGTTAGTCCCTTCTTATGACCTCACCCATTGGCAAGGGAAGAGGTCCCTTAGAATGGCTGGGTCTCGAGTTTGGACCTAGAGGGTGTAACGTCCGTCTAAGAAATGACAGACTCGACGGTTCCTTCGGATGTTAGTAATAATTTCTTTACATTTAATTTTTGTTTTGTTTTGTTTTTGGAACAACTTCCTTTAAATTATTATGAGTAGACGTAATTTTACCTGTACAAAAGACTGGTCGATAAGGTGAGATTCTTAAATATTATATCTACGTACACATGTACACCAGTTTCAAAAAAATTGTTCTTATAAATAACACCGTAATAAACATCATTCTTCTTACACCGTCGTTTGATTTACGAATGTACCATTAGTAATCACGACAGACGGGGGAAGACCACTAAGACCCTAACATAAATGACCACGAAAACATCAACCTAACTTAGTACATTACTAAAACCGGTTTCTCAACATTCATCTCCAAAGTAAACACTAAAGACCTGGTTCGTAATTGACGACCACTCCGTAGAATATCTTGTGAGAGTCCGTGACACTAGACACTATAAACTCTACCACCAACGGGTCCATCGTGTCGAGGGTCTCACCAACACGACTCGTCTCCGGGGGAGGACTAGACATTGTGTATACTCTGTACTTATGTTTAACTTGGAAAAGAAAAAGGTCAACTACATTAAAACTCCAACAATGATATCCAATTAAATCAGACAGGACTGTTACGTTAGGAATAGTTATCTAGGATTCTTTTATTTAATATTATAAAACTTTGACACATCAAGAAACATCCTTAATTTTTGTTGAACCACTCTAAGGATTACACAACGGTTCCTTAATACATGTCAAAAGGTACTTATACTGTTTATATAACGGGTCCATAAGTAAAAAAAGGAAGTGTATATAATCGTGTAATATGTATGAAAACCACTTTGATCATATAAAAGTGAAGAGATACAGAAGAGAGAAGGGAAATAGTGAGTCAATTTCGTCTAATATACCAGAAATCAAAATATAGAAATTCACACATTGCATAAGATTACACACACCGGGGACCTTAGTCCTATAGACATAAACTTAGACCGAAGTGGTAGATGTCTGATTACATAAGACTTGTTCAAAAAATTTCGGAGACAATGTAATAGATATTATACCTCCATTATTTACCGAAAAGTGAATCCCAATAATACTTCTTAAAATAATATATAAAGTACGACACATGAGATACGTTACGGACCGTGTACCATATGTCAGTCGTTTACAATCAATTATAATAATGACAATCTAAATTTTGATAGAAAACTGAACACCGATATTTTCTACTCTTCTAACTTCATAAGTGTGGCAGAAGGATAAAAATGGATAAAAGATTGGTTGAAAACAATTTACTTAATTAAGATGTAACTGTTCAAAATTTTATAAATATAAGTTAAGATATTGGTATGAATTAATCAACTTTTCAAAAGTAGAAGAAGGATGTCAGTGCACCTAAGTCACAAGTGACGTTCAACGATGTCAAGAAGGTAAATAAAAAATCAACAGACAAAGAAAAAATTTTTTTAAGTAAAGGACTTGCAAAACAACAACAGAAATATAAACCTGAGAACTTTTTTGTCAAACCAACTAACGTTTCATAACCCCAAAACAAAAGAAAAGAAACTTTTGGAAAATCCGCAAAGTGACAAAATATCATGTCTTACAAAATCACCTTGTCAGACTCTGGTTAAATTAAGAAAAGAGTAAAAATTTACCAAACCATAAAAATTGACCTACGGGTTTCCTAAGTAAAAGAACCTTAGATGAAATAATCCTATATAGAGTGACAATCAGGACCTGATACCATAGAAGAAAAATCGGCATGTAATTACAAAAAAGACCTTTCAAAAAGACTCAACGTCAAACTGAACCGACTATCAAACCTTTCTCTGACCACACCCGTAAAAGGGGAACTCAACCGATCGACTGAGTGAGTTCTTTTATAAAACTAACAAAAACATCAGAAACTTTTTTGAACCTTTTAACACTTCGTATCATTTGTCCTACAAAGATTGATTATAAACATCTACAGGTTGTGACCATGAAAGTTTTTAAAGTACACCTGTTGTGAACGATCATTTAATTAAAGTTAGGGGTAAACTTATTGTCACATTACTTAGTGATAAAAGTTCTATCTTGTAACTCATTCACTTACAGGTAATATCCGAACACTTATAGTATATATGTATATATGTATTACTATAAATGAGAAGTTTAAATACTTTGACAGTTTTAGTCTATAGTGATAAATTTTAGTAGTTTTTCAAATAAACTAGAGGCAGTGTATACTATGACACTATGAGACGTAAGAGAAAGATGTATCTGTTTAGTACCTAAAGGACAACGGTCATTAGTCCACATAGTAGTTTGACGTGCACTTTATCTCTAATCCCTTCGAGTTCTATCGTCTTCATTATCAACTCATCTTTGAACAATCTCCACTACCATAATTCGTGTTCTTGTCCATGAAATATTTATATTCACTTTCACTTTCACAATCAGCGAGTCAACACAGACTGAGAAACGTTGGAGTACCTGAGCACATCGGGTGGACAGGCACCCTAAAGGATCCGTTCTTAAGACATCATCCGGCGGTAAAGGAAGAAAGAGGTCCCCTAGAAGGGTTGGGACCCCACCTTGGACCCAGAGAGTGTGACGTCCGACTAAGAAATGATAGACTCGGTAGTCTATGGTTAAACTGAACTAAAGTCGTATTTTTATTCGGATACCCACGTAAAACTCCAATTTCCGTCCCAGTCGATGTATTGGGTCATGTTCTACTTTTACGTCGTGGAACACAAATTTTAATAATTCTTAAAGTTCCACCACCGATGTCTCATAATTTGGTCCAGACCCCGGGAAGACTTGTGTCCCTGGACACGATGACGTGCACACATGCGGAGTTCGACCGGAGGGAGTCAAGTCAAGTCAAGTCAAGTCAGCGAGTCGTGCGGTCCGGAGGGACAGGTAGTGGTAAAGGGTCTCAAGTGAGTCTGAGTGCAGGTAGCTCAACCACTACGGTAGGTCGGTAGAGTAGGAGACAACAGGGGAATAGGAGGACGGGGGTTAGGGAGGGTCGTAGTCTAGAAAAGGTTACTCAGTTGAGAAGCGTACTCCACCGGTTTCATGACCTCAAAGTCGAAATCGTAGTAAGGAAGGTTTCTCTAGGGTCCCGACTAGAGGAAGTCTTACCTGACCAACCTAGAGAAACGTCAGGTTCCCTGGGAGTTCTCAGAAGAGATTGTGGTGTCAAGTTTTCGTAGTTAAGAAGCCGGGAGTCGGAAGAAGTGTCAGGTTGAGAGTGTAGGTATGTACTGGTGACCTTTTTGGTATCGGAACTGATCTGTCTGGAACCAACCGTTTCATTACAAAGACGAAAACTTATACGATAGATCCAACTAGTATCGAAAGGAAGGTTCCTCATTCGCAGAAAATTAAAGTACCGACGTCAGTGGTAGACGTCACTAAAACTCGGGGGGTTTTATTTCAGACTGTGACAAAGATGACAAAGGGGTAGATAAAGGGTACTTCACTACCCTGGTCTACGGTACTAGAAGCAAAAGACTTACAACTCGAAATTCGGTTGAAAAAGTAAGAGGAGAAAGTGAAAGTAGTTCTCCGAAAAATCAAGGAGAAGTGAAAGACGGTATTCCCACCACAGTAGACGTATAGACTCCAATAACTATAAAGAGGGCCGTTAGAACTCAGGTCGAACACGAAGTAGGTCGGGTCACAAAGAGTACTACATGAGACGTATATTCAATTTATTCGTCGCACTGTTATATGTCGGAATTACATGAGGAAAAGGATAAACCTTGGTCAGATAACAAGGTACAGGTAAAGATTGATAACGAAGGACAGGACGTATGTCTAAAGAGTTCTCCGTCCAGTCCACCAGACCCAACTCTTATTCATCCCTCTAATGACACAGTACCTTTAGTTCCCTCCTTTCTCGTCGTTAAGTCAACAATTTCTTGAAAAAAGAAACTTACCAAAATTAAACCTCACCAATCCTGTCTTCGGACTAATAATTCTCCACCCTTCTTACATCTCCTTCACCCAAATCTGAAAAGATAATTATGAAAATCTTTACTCTCTCCTCACCATCGAACTATCTTACTTTCTAGTTAAATCCCTATAAGAGAGGGTCACTCTTCAGAAAGTGAAGACTCTTCTGACAAGCAAGGAAGGTTCCGGACTTGATACGGCAGTGAGTCACAAATGACGTACCTACCACTAAATAGAGTAAAGTGGGAGTATTGTTGTGACGTAATAATCTTAGTAAAAACTCCACTCCTTTGGACCCGTTTGTGACTCGGCAGGGAGGTCGAAGTGAAACATGGTGAAACTTAAAGAAATACAAGAACTTATTATGAAGACTGATTTATGGTGAAGAGTCATTTACAATAAAGTAAGTAAAAATTACCGGGTCTCTAAGTACCTTGAGAAATTCACTACTCTGTCAAATTTCGGTTTAAATTAACCGAGGTTCGACTATAGGAAAATGATGAGTTCCTTAACCATTCTACCTTTATTACCACCCCTTTTGACGATTCCCTCTGTTTCTATACTCACAGAACAACTTTACTATCTACTTTACTATAGACTCGACTCGTCAAGTCACAACCTCCTCCTGTTATGTTCTACTCTTTTACTACGAAGACAGGTATTGGATATATTTCTTTCTGCGTTTATGTTTTGTGTACTCTCCATAACTCCCTGATCTAACCCTTTACTTACTTTTAGACAAGTCACTGTTATCCCCCTTCATTTTGTACAACCTTCCGTCATCCAAAAACAACTTCTCCGATGTAGTCTTAAACTCCAGACTGACCTTCGATAAAGTCGAGACATCACTTCCACAATAAATCACCGATTCACCGAAGACTGAGAAAAACTGGGTCACCTGTCTTCTCAAGAAACAGGAAACGATAGAGGGCTTCAAACGAGTTTGAGTACAGGTAACTCAGTCACTACGATATGTTGGTAGTGTAGGACAGTGGGGGGAAGAGAAGGACGACAGATAGAAAGGGTCATAGTCCCAGAAAAGGTCACTCAGTCAATAAATGTAGTCCACCGGTTTCCTAACCTCGAAGTCGAAGTCGGTAGACAGGAAGTCCCAACTAACGGAAACCCTTAACTGACCAAACCAGAGGAACGACAGGTTCCCTGAGAGTTCTCAGAAGAGGTCGTGGTGTCAATCTTTCGTAGTTAAGATGTCGTGAGTCGGAAGAAATACAAGGTTCAGAGTGTAGGTATGGTCTGATGACCGTTTTGATATCGAAACTGATATACCTGGAAACAGTCACTACACTACAGAGACGAAAAATTATTTGACTTCTCCAAATAGTATCCAAAGGAAGGTTCCTCGTTCATAGAGAATTAAAATACCGACGTCAGTGCCAGGTGTCACTAAAACCTAGGTTCTTTTATTTTAGATAGAGACAAAGGTGAAAAAGAAAAGATAAACGGTACTCCATTACCCTGATCGTAGTCAGTAAAGTCACTTGTGGGTCCTGAGTAGAGGAAATCCTACCTGACCGACCTGGAGGAAAGTCAGGTTCCCTGAGAGTTCTCAGAAGAGGTTGTAGTGTCAAGTTTTCGTAGTTAAGAAGCCGCGAGTCGAAAGAAGTGTCAGGTTGAGAGTGTAGGTATGTACTGGTGTCCTTTTTGGTATCGGAACTGATCTGTCTGGANCACTAAAACCTAGGTTCTTTTATTTTAGATAGAGACAAAGGTGAAAAACAAAAGATAAACGGTACTTCATTACCCTGATCGTAGTCAGTAAAGTCACTTGTGGGTCCTGAATAGAGGAAATCCTACCTGACCGACCTGGAGGAAAGTCAGGTTCCCTGAGACTTCTCAGAAGAGGTTGCAGTGTCAAGTTTTCGTAGTTAAGAAGCCGCGAGTCGAAAGAAGTGTCAGGTTGAGAGTGTAGGTATGTACTGATGACTTTTTTGGTATCGGAACTGATCTGTCTGGAAACAACCGTTTCATTACAGAGACGAAAACTTATACGATAGATACAACCAGTATTGAAAGGAAAGTTCCTCATTCGTGGAAAATTAAAGTACCGACGTTAGTAATAGACGTCACTAAAACATGGGGAGTTTTATTTCAGACTGTGGTAAAGGGGGAGATAAAGGGTACTCTCAGTCTGACACTTCTTTCGACTCGCGACTTCTTAGCTACGAAAACTTGACACCACAACCTCCTGAGAACTTTCAGGGAACCTGACGTTCCTCCAGGTTGGTCAAGTAGGATTTCCTCTACTCAGGACCCACAAGTGACTTTCCTGACTACGATTTCGACTTTGAGGTTATGAAACCGGTGGAGTACTCTCAACTGAGTAACCTTTTCTGGGACTACGACCCTCCCTAACACCCGCCCTCTTCTTCCCCTGTCGTCTCCTACTCTACCGACCTATCGTAGTGGCTGAGTCACCTGTACTCAAACTCACTTGAGACCCTTAACCACTACCTGTCCCTCCGGGCCCCACGACGCTAAGTACCCCAGCGTTTCTCAGCCTGTGCTGACTCACTGACTTGACTTGACTTACCCTGATCTACGGTACTAGAATTAAAAAACTTACAACTCAAAGTTCGGTGGAAAAAGTGAGAGGATAAAATGGGAGTAGTTCTCCGACAACTCAAGGAGAAGTGAAAGACGGTAATCTCACCATAGTAGACGTATAGACTCCGACAACTATAAAGACGACTGTTAGAACTAAGGTCGAACCCTAAGTAGGTCGGACTGTAAAGTGTATTACATGAGACGCATCTTCAATTTATTTGTCTCACTGTTACATGTCGGAACAGAATGAGAAAAGGGTTAAAACTTGTTCAGTCAACAAAGTACAGGTCAAGGTCGACAAATGACGAACTGGGTACATATCTAAACAGTCCTCTGTCGATTCCACCAGACCATAAAGGTAGAGAAATTCTTAAAAGGTGTTAAAAAAAACTAGGTGCGTCAGTTTCCGAAATCGTATCAGTCACTTCTACTTCATCCACAAAAAGACCTTAAGATAACGAAAATGGTCCTAGGTCGTGTACAACCGTTAAACCAGAGACCAAGGAGACAGAGAAACTTCGGGTCGAACATGTAGACCTTTAAGAACCAAGTGTATGACGGATTTGGATCGAACTTCCTAAAACTCATATTGGAACGATCGTATACTTTACTCATGTCAACATGTCATCAAATTTGTAAGAAACCGTAACAGGAAGAAGCCCTAACCATACTTTTGACTTGAAAAGGTCAGGGTATCGGTGACTACTCAAAAGGTTTAAACGACTGTATAACTCAAATCGTGAAATTTCGTAGTAGAAAATCCTAAAACTTAGAGAGTCGACCTTAAGGTAGTGAAGGTGATTGAAACGAACATCATTACGAAGGATTCCGGGCGAACTGAAGTGTGAGATCCTACAGACCGAGATCCACTCACTGGTGGATCTTGTAGTACTTCTCGTGGTACCTTTTTGTCTCACATTCTCAATCCATTTACAGTGTCTGTAACTTTCTTTCCTCCACACTGACACTAACAGTGTACTAACCTTTCACACAACAACTAACAAAAGAAGAATCAGTTACTCTTCCTACCGGAGCCTTTTCATCACCGAAGATAATCTTATTGACAGTTTATTATAGTTTAAGACCTTCTTAACTTAAATTTTCCAACCTTCTCTAATTCTAAGGACTTTGTAAATATAATTTCATGATCGGGACTGACGCGACACGAAACAACGAGTCAGTACAGGCGGAGAAACACTGGGATACCTGACATCGGGTAGGTCGAGGAGACAGGTAGCCCTAAGAGGTCCGTTATTATGACCTCACCGAACGGTACGGGAGGAGGTCCCTTAGAAGGACTGGGTCCCTAGCTTGGATCCAAAGGACGTAACGTCCGTCTAAGAAATGACAACTCGGTGGTTCCTTCAAGATTAGGACTGTTAAAAATCGATACACTGAACTCGAGAAAAAGGACGTAGTAATTTCAACCACTTGGATAACATACTTTGAACTACCCCTTATTTACTTCATATCGTACATTTGTATATTTCTCATTTAAGAGTCAATCATAAAAGATACTACTCCCTGTCGTAACGTAAAAATACCAATTCTCAAATCCAACACTGCCGTTTACAGAAACTGAACCATAGAAGAGTCGTCACATGTCAGATGTAAGTTACTTGAGTAGAAAATTATCCTTAGTATAATCATATATAAATTATTCCTACGAGACTTTTCTTTTGGTACACTTTAATAAATCATGTCACGGACCACTTCTTCTCCATGAATTATTCACGTTTTTTACAATTGAGAATAAGAATTATTATTTATTTTCATTAATCACTATGTTCCGTCTTAGTTCTTACCATTAAAATAAACCTGAGGAATCAAATACAAAGTAGTCGGATATTCGACTGAAATTGATTCCATTCATAACCTTAAGTAAAAAATTGTGTCGTTTAAAAGAATTAATAGGAAAACTGAAAATCAAGTAACCTTTAGGACCCTAAGTCTTCACACCTAATTTTCATTATAGTAGATATTATGTAAAAGGACTACGTAATCTCCATAATAGGGACCTTCCACGATAACTAAGCCACGAAGTATGTGACGTCTACATAGGTCTACTGGTTCCAACCATGTTGACTTCAGTCCTAAATCTAAAAATATCCGGAAATCGATAATCAACTTGTACAAATTTAAAAAAGAAGACAAAACTCTAAATTTTGTCACGTAAAATAAAAAAAAAAGAAAATAAAAAGATCTTTAAGTCACAGACCCAAATTCAGAATATCCTACAAACTAATGTTTCTTCTTAAATACGTACCCTTGACCCGTAGACGACCGTTTTTAAGACTAAAGGTGGGATGTTGCTAAATTCCTATAACCACTTCATGTCTAGTTTCATACACGAAATAGAACTTCCCTTAGCTCTAGAACATGTCTAAAGAAAAAGTCTCGTCGACTACATTGAGGATGAATCGTAATTACTCATAAAAGATCAATTAACTTTCGGTAAATAGTAAAGTATCATAAAAATAATATCATCTACTTCTCTTAACCCAACTTAAAGTTTTATAGTAATACAAAGTAATGATTTAGAGAGTTTAATCATGCAAACAGAAAAGACACTTTTTCGTCTCGTACACGATTTCTTTAAAGTCGATCCACTCGAAATAATAGAAACAACAAAAAGTCAACGAGTCAGTACAGGTTGAGAAACACTGGGGTACCTGAACCTGACTTCGTGTGGTCCGAAGGGTCAGGAAGTGATAGAGAACCTCAAACGGGTTTGAGTATAAGTAACTCAGTCACCTAGGTCGAGTAGGAGACAGTAGGGGAAGAGGAGGACGGGAGTTAGAAAGGGTTGTAGTCCCAGAAAAGGTTACTCAGTCGAGAAACGTAGTTCACCAATTTCATAACCTCGAAGTCGAAGTCGCAGTCAGGAAGGTCACTTATAAGTCCCAACTAAAGGAAATCATAACTGACCGAACTAGGGGAAGAACAGGTTCCCTTAAAATAAACGAATCTAAAATCTATTTATTTTCAATGTTAATAATACTTCAAACAGTAAGAGAAACAAAATAAACTCTACGAATGAATCATTAAAAAGGGGAATTAAAACAAGAAGGTCACTTTGTTATAAAATTTACAAGAAGTAATTCGTTTTAAATTTTACGTTAGATATAATCGACAGATACTTCTTAGGTTCTATAACCAAATCCTAATTAAGTCCCTTCTACTTAATTTAACAAAGTCTCATGAAAATAAAATTACAATTGTTTTGTTCAAAAAAAAAAAAAAAATTCTTAAAGATGGAACCAACATCACAAAAACCATTACTTCAAATGTTGAAAGTATTCGGTATGAGTCGTTTATAAAAGTTTTTACCGTCGTATCCGGTCTTCACTTTTACAGATTCGAGACTAGAAACGTGTTTATAATAATCATTTACCCTTTTACGTACATTCTAAAATTTAATATTTCACGACTTGTATATCGTAAAGATCTAATCTTGGTTGTTACCCAAAATATATAGAAGAAAGACATTACACGGACTTGGATCCAACTGATTTCGGTTCTGTCTTAACTAATATTCATTAGACTCCATTTAATAAAACACGTCCATACTTCGAGAGGGAGTCATAAATAAGTAAACCCTCTTCCGTTACCGTGGAGTGAGGTCATGAGAACGGACCTTTTAGGGTACCTACCTTCTCGGACCACCCGACGTCAGGTACCCCATCGATTCTCAGCCTGTGCTGACTCGCTGAAGCGAAAGTGAAAAGTGAAAGTACGTAACCTCTTCCTTTATCGTTGGGTGAGGTCACAAGAACGGACCTCTTAGGGTCCTTGTCTCCCCTGACCGCCCGAAGGCAGATACCCCAGCGTGTCTCAGCCTGTACTGACTTCGTTGAATCGTCGTCGTCGTCGTCGTCGTCGTCGTCGTCCGTATTTAAAATCCTAAAAATACATCTCTAACATTTGACAACTGGTCACCCGATTTAAAACGGACGGTCGTATGAAATAAACTGGTCAAGTCACGAACACTCGACAACTCAAACCTAATAGACGGAAGAGACACAAACATAATAGACGAAACGACGACGGAAGCAAACAGACGTCCCTGAAGACGAGATCTCCACCCACCTGGTGTACGGGGAGTCTGACGAAGAGAACAGTTTACAATCCTTCGTAAATATCTTTGAATCGTAGAGTTCTCGAGTTTTATTATTAAAAATTGTAAATCTACTAGAGTAATTATATAAAACCTTTCTACTTGTAAAATTTTCATTTTGACTAGAAACCACTTACTTACATGGGTTCCATATTTTATCCGTTCAGATTTCAATTAAGAAAGAAAGTTTGTAGTATATTTATCTCGGATCTGTTGAAAAACTCACCAAGACTTTTCATTACCACACAGACTAGTCAAGGAATATTTACTAAACGATTTTCCTACATTTGGAGTCTCACAGAAATCTCGAAAAGATTTTACAAGAGTTCTACTTGTGTCAGATCCTCGAGTGTAAACAGACTCTAATTTTAAAGTCTTCTATCGTGTTTTTTAACAACCCCCCTCACGATCGGAGAAATATCTTGAACTAGACGTCAGAACATAATTTCTTGAGTTCAGTGACTAAATAAACCCAAACACCGTGACGACTGAGACGACAGATTAGGACTAATTATAGATTGAAGGTTGGACATCCATACCGAAATCCGTTCCTTAGAAATTTTCGGTTTAAAACCGATTAATCCACGAAATCCAAAAAAAGGACAAACCGATCTACTCTCAAATCGTAAAATAAGAGACACATGTAGAAGAATAAAGAATCATTACTCTCTCGTTCCACATAAATAATGTAACAAAGTTTCAAATGTCGAAATTTCATGTTCGGGTTATTTACATAGATGAATGGATTCACTTGTGAGGTTCAAAATTCATGATATATGTCAGAGCGAAAATATAGTAAACAAATAAGAAAAAACAGGTATTAATAGAACAATAATAATTGAAACAGTGTGAAAGTCCCTAAAGTCTGTCAGAACTGTTATGACCTTAACAGTCACAGAAAAAGGTTCGATGACCACCTAATGAGGAAACTAAGTCATTATAAGGTAGTTAACAGGAGGTCATAGTACCTCGTTTTCCTAGTTGTCCATGTTACAAAAAATGGACATAAGATTGACAATGTGTAAAACGACTGAGATTAGGAGTAAAGGTAAGAAAAATCAAAGATTTGGAAACAACGTTCACGAAACGTTTTAACCGGCAACTATTACTCAATTTTTCACACTACGACCTCTTTCGTACACTAGTCTTATTGTCGTAGTACCAACTTACGGACGAAGACAACCCTCGTCTACGGTTAGCTCGTTTTCTTCGTTGAAGAAACTAAACAGTCCATTTATAAGTTTCTAAGTGAAAACAGAAAAAAAGACACTGGGACGATAACATATCGAGAATGGATGTAGCATACTAAGAAGTAATGTCTTAAATAGTCAAATACCGGGTTAACGAACATAAAACATCATCCCAAATCTAAGTATCTCGAAGTCTTTATCCCATAAAGAAATCCGTAATAGTAGATTAGTAAGGGAAATGTACAAATGGGTGAAACAATTCTATTATTTATTGAAAATTTGCACAGAGGATGACACGTAGAGACACACTTAGTGAGAGGTCCTTGTGTGGTGTGTCAATATAAAACAAAGCTAAGTAGAAAATTCATAAAAGAAAGACAAAAGTTGAAGAGAGAGATCTTTCAAGACGGAAGTTCCGATGGTGTCCTCCGGAGCATCGGACACGTGACGTGTGAGACCCCGGACAAGTGTAACTGTCGGGACGACACCCGGTAGGACGTCATCTCATCGTGACTCCAGCACGGAAGGAAGAGAGGGAAGGGAGTGCGTGACGCGTTTGTGTAGATAGATTAAGAAGACGAGACGGAAGTTTTATATTTGGTTTAATAAACAGGAGTTATTTCGAGAAGGGTGTGAAGGACTGGAGGTATGTTTTATTTCTAAATGAACGACACATTTGGGTACTGTTATAAACATGTGAAGAAATATCAAAGACTCAACACACTTCCATCTCTATATGTTACAAGTAGACACATAGTAAGTCTTATAGATTGAGTGACAACATGTATGTCATCTTTAAGTTAATTCATAGTCTCATGTAATTTATAGTAAAGGTCAAACAGAAGTGACATATTTAAAATCAAACGTCATCATAAGTCCATTGGGATACATATAAAAGATTTATTATTATAAAGGTTTGTTTCGTTAATACATCGCTAAATTATACGGAATAACTGACCTACTTCGTGTCGACCTTAGTTCTAACGACCCTCTTTATAATTATTTGAGTCTATACGTCTACTGTGGTGGGAATACCGTCTTTCGTTTCTTCTTGATTTCTCGGAAAACTACTTTCACTCTCCTCTCATTTTTTCAACCGAATTTTGAGTTGTCAGTCTTTTGATTCTAGTACCGTAGACCGGGTAGTGAAGTACCGCTTATCTACCCCTTTGTTACTTTTGTCACTCTCTGAAATCTAAAAACCCGAGGTTTTAGTGACGTCTACCACTGACGTCGGTACTTTAATTTTCTACGAACGAGGAACCTTCTTTCGATACTAGTTAGATCCGTCGTATAATTTTTCGTCTCTGTAATGAAACGGTTGTTTCCAGACAGATCAGTTTCCGTACCAAAAAGGTCATCAGTACATATCTACACTCCCAACCTGATATTTCTTTCGACTAGTGGTTTCTTAACTACGTAAACTTGACACCACAACCTCTTCTGAGAACTCTCAGGGAATCTGAAGTTCCTCTAGGTTGGTCAGGTAAGACTTCCTATAGTCAGGACTTATAAGTGAGCTTCCTGACTATGACTTCGACTTTGAGGTTATGAAACCGGTGGACTACACTTCTCGACTGAGTAACCTTTTCTGGGACTACGACCCTTTCTAACTTCCACCCTCTCCTTCCCCTGTTGTCTCCTACTCTACCAACCTGTCGTAGTGACTGAGTTACCTGTGTTCATACTCATTCAAGACCCTCAACCATTATCCTTTCGGACCACACGACGTCAGGTACCCCAACGGTTCTCAGCCTGTACTGGTTCACTGACTTGTCTTGACTTGAGTTATACGTAAGAATTTATTCGTTGTCTCACGACACAAAAAGTTATTAAACGAAGATTTCGGAGTGAAATAAATTAAAAGGTGAGTGGATACGCAAGTTTAGTTAAACAGTCGGCATTCTAATTCCATCATGATGAATCGGTAGATGTATTTTTCTTTAACTTGTACATTGAGTAAAAGTACGTGTCAATTCAATAAGTAATTTTGGTTTATGTATTAGTCTAATAAATTTAAATCAGTTCAAAGTAGATTCGTCCGTTGCAACTTTTATCAACGAAGAGACAATAATTTTCATTAACTTAGTAAAGGAAGTTATCAAATTACAAAAATAACATAAAGAAAACACACTAGAAGCCTAGTAACACAACTACAATGAACCTATACGGTCTCTTGACTTTCCCTCGAAGGAGGTCCAGAAAGAATCTCTTTGTTGTGTGGATTTTCGGGGATTCATGTCAATGAGATGTAAGACGAGTCCCTGACGAAAGATGAAAAGAGAGTTAAATAAGTTTAGAAAGACATGTTTTCCGAAAAATAAAAGAAGAAGGGTTTAAGAAAACTTAAATTACACGAATAAATATAGAAAAGAAGAATTTTAGTCTAGAAATTTACATTTATTAAATAGGATCAACAGTCTCTAATAAATATAGATTGTTTATCATTTGTAACTGAAGACACTCATCTGACAAACTTGTGTGGAATAAAACATGTTTCATCGTATCAGTTCTGAATCGGTCCATGGTCACAATATAATAATTCCCGCCTCAATTAGAATAATCCAAAACCCTCCTAATTATAACCCATACTTTTACGTACTTATCTCTGTACTTTTATTCTGAATAGTCCAGTACTACCCTTCTCGTTCATATTACTTAAGACTTATTTTTATTATCGTTCGAGAAGACACCATAAGTAACGGTGGACCCGGGACCAGTCTCAGGAAATGAATCATTTTAGGACTGTTGTTGGAATCCTCATGAGAACGACGACGACGACGATTCAGCGAAGTCAACACAGGTTGAGATACACTGGGGTGTCTGCCGTCGGGTGGTCCGAGGGTGTAGGGACCCTAAGAGGTCCGTTCTTGTGACCTCACCCAACGGTAGAGGAACAGGTTACGTACTTTCACTTTTCACTTTCACTTCAGCGAGTCAGCACAGGCTGAGAATCACTGGGATACCTGACGTCGGGTGGTCCGGGGAGGCGGGTACGCTAAAAGGTCCGTTCTCATGACCTCACCCCAAATAGAATAATCCGTACACTCCTTAACTCCGTGTCTTTCTAATTCATTGAACGGACTCCTGATTGAAAATTGAAAGGTCCATTCATCACCTTTTAGACGGAGAGAACACGGACGAACAAATGTATTGTCTAAGTACTATCACCACCACCATCCCCTCTCCCAACATGTAAGTAAGAACTTACGATCGAATTTCATTAACCGAAACTAACACTCGACGTAATAAATATTTAATCTCATACTCTCTCTTCTACCCCTTTCTATCATTCAACGTGAAACTAATATATATCAACTTAATAGGGGTAATAATTTTATGTCTTGACACATACTTTCACAACTAGAGAATCAGTACAGGTTGAGAAACTCTGGGGTACCTGACATCGGGAGGTCCCAATGTACCTTAAGAGGTCTGTTCTTATGACCTCACCCAAAGGTAAAGGAAGAGGTCCCCTAGAAGGGCTAGATCCCGAGTTTGGAAGCAGCGACTGTAACGTCCGTCTAAGAAAATGACAAACTCGTGGTTCCATAGACTCGTCAAAAAAAAAAAAGGGAGAGTACTTAATAAAAGGATTAAAATAAAATAAGAAAATAGACCATATTTTCTGTTTACAAAGAGAGAAGTACAGTAGTATCCACTGGACCCAAGCTAGGGACCCAATCCTTCTAGGGGACCTCTTCCCTTTCCGATGGATGGGTGAGGTCTTAAGGTACCTGACATATCAGGTACCCCAGTGTTTCTTAGCCTGTGCTGACTCGTTGAAAGTGAAAATGAAAAGTACAGTGGTATATAGTCTTTAGTAGAACCTATCAAACCCAGGGGGTTCCTTTTAAGACGATAATTTTAGATAACTCGTAGAAGAGAAACCTTTCGTGTGACGATCTATTAATCATTTCTTATATTTTCCCCACAGGACGAAGTTCTATCAAAGTTTCACAGTGAACCTTCTATTCCCTCATTTTGTATTTAGTGGGATTATCTTCCATCCGTCATTTATAGTATTAAATCTCTATTTTGAAAAGACCTGAGGTTCTCTTCCGTAAACACTAACTCAAAAAAACCGGAGAGGAAGGGAGGGAAGGAAGGAAGGAAAGTTTAAAGGACACCCGGGAATCACCTAAAAAACAACAAAAAGTCAGTGATTCAACACAGACTGAGACGCTGGGGTACCTGACATCGGACGGTCTGAGGACACCTAAAATCATCAAACGATTCAATTTATATAAGACATCCGTAACACGATCCAATGTCTCCATGTTTAACTTAACGTCATCGTAGGTACGGAAAGTACGATCAATAGTTTGTCTATTTGTACAGACCAAGTCACACGATTCACGACACAATTTGTTTTACCCTACCTGAGGACTCCTCCTTCCCACACATCGGACCCTCCAATATCGTTCCTGAATCACGTTCTCTGAAATTTCGATAAGGAAGTTCTTATTTATAAAAAAAAGGACCTACTTCTTGTTTTAATCTGTAACCTCCGTTATCTTTATCGTATTTACTCCAAACTTTTTGACGTACAACATAAACTCCCTCACAGGACCTCGTTTTCCAAAATCTTCTAAAATTTTATCATGTTACTGAACTAATATAGATCTGATCTTTTCATGATATCGCCAAGAACCCTCTTGTCTAACTTCTATCCCCATAAGGACTTCCGACCACCCGTAAATCGACTAAGGTAGTTTGGTCTCGTGACAGGGGAGTTTGAAGAACCTGTGTACAAGTCAAGTCAAATCAGTGAGTCAGTACAGACTGACAACCACTGGGGTACCTGACGTCGTGAGTTCCGAAGGGACAAGTAGTGATTGAGAGTCTCGAACGAGTTTGAGTACATGTAACTCAACCAATACGGTAGGTTCATAGAGTAGGAGACAGTAGGGGAAGAGAAGGGTGGAAGTTAGAAAGGGTCGTAGTCCCAGAAAAGTTTACTCAGTCAAGAAACATAGTCCACCGGTTTCATAATCTCAAAGTCGAAGTCGTAGTCAGGAAGGTTACTCATAAGTCCTGACTAAAGGAAATCCTAACTGGGGCAACTTAGAGGAACGTCAAGTTCCCTGAAAGTTCTCAGAAGAGGTTGTGGTGTCAAGTTTTTGTAGTTAAGAAGCCGGGAGTCGAAAGAAATATCAGGTTGAGAGTATGGGTATGTACTGACGACCTTTTTGGTGTCGAAACTGATCTACCTGGAAACAACCATTTTCATTACAGAGACAAAAAATTATATGACAGATCGAACCTGTATCGAAAAGAAGGTTCCTCGTTCGTAAAAAATTAAAGTACCGACGTCAGTGGTAGATGTCACTAATACCTCGGGGGTTTATACAAACCTGTGTGTAATTTATACTTCTTAAGTCCTTAAAGGGAGTTGGTTGAAAACGGGGACTGGACCATGGGACTTATAATTCTAGAAAGGAAAATAAATAAATCTGAAAATTACTATATAAAGTAAATTAGTTATAAAAGTTTTATAATAATCTACTCAAACACTACATAGTTTTCATAAGTTGCACACTAGTCATATTCCTAATAATTACTCTATAAAATGTAAAATTTTATGGTCTAGAAGTTTTAGGTCCCTCATAAAATGAGAATGTCGAGTAAACTGCGAATAAAGTTCAACGAATTATCTGGTGTAACCCGAAGGAACCACCGACTCTGACATTTCTTAGACGGACGTCACACCCTCTGGACCCAAGCTAGGGACCAAACCCTTCTAGGGGACCTCTTCCCGTACCGTTAGGTGAGGTCACAAGAACGACCTCTTAAGGGTACCTGTCCCTTCGGACCGCCCGGTGTCAGATACCCCAGCGTTTCTCAGTCTGTGTTGACTCACTGATCCGTGTGTCATCTGGTGTAACCTACCACGGTCCGAGATCCAGGGTGGAGACCGAAGAGACCACCAATCTCCCCACCCTTCTCTGTCCAAAACCGGGTGTCCTTGGTAGTGGAGTCTAATTAGAGACGAGGAAGGAATTTTTTTTTTGTTGTGAAGAAAAATTTGATTAAAATTAAAAAGTTTGAAAGAAATAATATCTTTTAAAAATTGTATGTGGTTTCACCTTCCTCATCACATTATTTAGGGATACTTAGGTAATCAATATGCTTAGGTAGTCAATAGAAGTTCTTAATAGTTATGTACAGATTAGAGTAGAACAGACATAGTAAGAGTGCAGGGAAGAGGTACAAAAAAAAATTATACCATCTAAGAAAAACCAATAAATTCATGATATCGTTATATATGTCAGTTATGTTTTGAGGGATTAATAGGGAGGAAGGGTCCATTGATTTAAATAAGAGATTCAGATACTCATACAAAGACAAAACATTTATTCAAGTAAACATAATAAAACCCCCCTAAGACGTATATGACTATAATATGTCATAAAGAGAAAGAGGTAAGTACAATGACGTTTACCGTAATAAAACAAGAAAAATTACCGACTCGTTATAAGGTTGTGTATATACATGGTGTCGAAGAAATAGGCGAAGAGACAACTAACTGCAAAAACAACGAAGGTACAAAACTGATGACATTTGTCACGACGTTACTTGAAACCCCACGTATATAGGAAAACCTGGTACAAAAAGAGACCCAAATACGGATTCTCACCCTAACGTCCTAGTATACCATCGAGATAAAAATCAAAAAATCCCTTGGAGATATGACAAAAGGTGTCACGGATGTGGTTAAATGTAAGGGTGGTTGTTACATTCTCCCAAGGGAATAACAAACACCTAATTTTATGTATATATATATATATAAATAAATAAATCCGACGGAAACAACGACATGTATCCGAAAGGGATCAATGTTGTGCACCACCGATGAGAGATCAACACCACACACCTGAATAACATCACCACCGAAGAAAACAACGTCTCGTACTCGAGATCCCGCACATTCGAAATCATCAACCCCACGTACTTGAATCAACATTCGGAACACCTTAGAAGACCTGGTCCCAAGTTTGGGTGTAGGGGATGGAACCGTCCACTTAAGGATTGGTGACTTGGGGAATTGGTGGTCCCTTCAGTAGAAGACACCTAAACAACTACTGTCGGTAAGACTGACAACACTCCACTATGGAGTGACATCAAAACGAAACGTAAAGATAAATCAAATTGTATGACTTGTAGAAAAGTACATAGAGAACTGACAGACATACAAAAGTGACCTCTTTACAGATAAAGCCAGAAGACGTGTAAAAAGATTTTAAATGTTTTTGTCGAGTACTTCGAATTATAGTAGTTTTGTTTAGTGAGTCAATTTTTTATCCGTCTTTTGGATTTATCTATATATAAAGAAAAAATTTAGTAATTATAATCCAACACTTTCCTGGTGTTCGAAACCTTAGACGTCTACACTAAAGTTTAGGTACACATAATAATTCGTCGAGATTCTAAAACCTGTTTGGTGTATAAAAAGGATTTATAAGTAGATATTTTACCCTCATTATGAAAAATACCGTATCCCGAAAATTTTTTATTAACCTCTAGTACACAAATATCTTCCATCGTGTCATAGACTGTAGTATTAAAATAATGAATACTAAAGTAAGAACATCAATTATTGCAATCTAAGGTAACGGAAAGTCTTCGAAATCGACCCCAACCCGGTCACACGATACGACGTCCAACGATTCCGAAAAGAGACGAATGACACCAGTGAGATCAAAAACATCGTCAATGGTACAATTGGGTGAAACTCCTGCACGAAACTTTTGTATTGAAAGTCCCATTCCATCTTTTGACTCTCTGTTGTATATAGGAACATCTTTAAGTTTAAGAACAGGACCTTTAGGTCACTTACTACTGACAGGAAACGTACACTGTAACCACTTAAATTATAAATATACGTGTGAATCAATAAGATATAGTGTTTACTTCCCTTCCGTAAACGGTTCATTTACTTCATCGTAAACGACACAATTCCATAGTCAAAGGGTCTATAGTAGGTTATTCGTTTGTTCAGGTCTTTCACACTCTTTACACATTTAACTACCTCGGAGTCCATAAAACTGAAGTTCGGATACTCAAAATGAAGTATTGTACAACAGAAGAAGTACCACTGCCCGAGAGTGTACCGTCTAAATTAAATACGACGAGACTATCAATACCACGATTAGGATGAAATAAAAGGATTAAAATGGAGTTCTTACTCAAAACGGAATAAAACAAACTAAGATTTAAATTTCTGGTCTTTAACTTCTTCTTACTATCTCGGAGAACTACTTTCACTTTTTCCTCTCACTTTTTCGGTTACATTTTCTGTTGAAAGTTTTTTGATTCTAGTACCATAGATTAGAGTAGTGAAGTATCGTTTGTCTACCCCTTTGTTACCTTTGTCACTGTCTGAAAGAAAAGAACCCGAGGTTCTAGTGGCGCATACCACTAACGTCGGTACTTTAATTTTCTACGAACGAGGAACCTTCTTTTCGATACTGGTTGTATCTGTAGTATAATTTTTCGTCTCTGTAATGAAACGGCTGTTTCCAGGTATATCAGTTTCGATACCAGAAAGGTCATCAGTACATACCTACACTCTCAACATGGTATTTCTTTCGACTCACGACTTCTTAAAGACGAAAACTAGACATTACAACCTCTTCTAAGAACTCTCGGGGAACCTGTCGTACCTCTAGTTTGACCAGTTAGGATTTCCTTTAGTCAGGACTTATAAGTGACCTTCCTCACTACGACTTCGAGGTTATGAGACCGATGGACTCTCTTCTTGACTAAGTAACCTTTTCTGGGACTACGACACTTTTTAACATCTGTCACCTCTTCCCCAACTGTCCTACTCTACCAACCTACCGTTGTGGTCGAGTTACATGTACTCAGACTCGTTCGAGACCCTCAACCACTGCATGTCCCTTCGGACTGCAGTCACCCCAACGATTCTCAGTCTGTGTTGACTCGTTGACTTGACTTTTAAATTTCTACATCCCCTTTCAGTGTGGTTCAAACTAATGGTCATAATATTTCCTTTTTGCTAAAAAAATTTACATATATACGAATGGAAGAGAAAAAGAAACTATCCATACACTCTTTCGTTCGTCAGGGTTTGACCATCTTAACGATGACTTATCACCTAGAGCACTCGTCCTACAAGCCTTTCGAGACTGTTAGTCGTAACCCTTTCCGTTGTCGGTTTATTAGTCGAATGAGAACTCCTCCGAACGGGACCTAGACCGGTTATCATCGTAGACAGAACCTCCTAAAACATACCCTTTTTAACTGGGAAGGACCGAACCAGGAAATAAAGGTCTATTCTGTAGAATAAATTCTTTTCTCTGTTCATTCCTAAAGGTTCTTTGAAAATATCTTCCTAATTAAAATCATCATAAAAATTTTTAGTGATTAGGAAATCAAAAGTAAGGTAAACCATGTTGAATTCCGTTTTTATAACACTTCCGAATCGAAAAAGAAAAAAAACTAGTACTTTACGAACTTTAACTGGAATATAAATTCAAGGAATACTGGGTCGTTTAGGTATAAAATATTTCTATTTAGTATTGACTCTAGAAAGACACTTCAATGGAAAGAAACAATTCATAAAATCAAAAATAATATTTTATTAGATACACGGAAATTTTTATCTTTTTGAATTTATTGTATTCCTTATTTTATTGTCATTGAATGACAAAATGGATATCCATTAGTTACATCTAATAAAAAAAGGCACCTGAACGTATACTTAATTTTATATACACATCTTTATATGTATACATAAAACACAAAAGTTCAATCATATAAAACGTAAAATGAATTCCTACACAAAAGATCAATTATATCCAGAACATACATCATTCAACACTCAATAGTAATCATAGATATGATCACGTAAAGTTTATCTTTTTAAACCAATATTTAATACAACTATTCGTATTCACCTTTGTCCGTACAGTGTGTAATAACTATATTTAAGTTTAACAGGAAAACATTCCTTTGAAACCGTTATAGACAATCACAATACCCCGAAGGGACCACCGAGTCTACCATTTTTTAGGTGGACGTTACGTCTTCTGGGTTCAATCTCAGGACTTAACTCAGGGACCTCTCCTTTTACCAATGGACGAGGTCATAAGAACGGACCTCTTAAGGTACCTACCTCCCCCACCGTAGTGTCTGAATCCTGTGTCACTTCTTGTCCCTTCACACCGTACGACGTTAAGTTCCCCAGTGTTTTTCACTGTACTGGATCACTGACTTGTTATAATTATAAAATTTACATGTAGGTCCATGAAATTATTTCATGTACATTAAAAAAAATTTAACTGTAAAATCCTTAGTCACTTGACTTTACCTGGCCTTACCCACTTAAATTAAGTCTATTGGTAATATGGATGATGACACCCGTTCCTAGGGATCTCATCAGGAGTTTCAGTTACTTTCAGGTTTTACGTCATGAACCCACGTTAAAGTTTTTACTGTCTTACTAGAGACAAGTAAAGGTTCCGTTTGGTAAATCAAAGTCAGGTCAACGAGTCATCACGGACTGAGAAACACTGGGGTACCTGACATCGTACGGTCCGGAGGGACAGGTAGTGGTTGAGGACCTCAAATGAGTGTGAGTACAGGTAACACAGTTGCTACGGTAGTTGGTAGAGTAGGAGAGAGCAGGGGAAAAGGAGGGTGGAAGTTAGAAAGGGGTTTAGTCCCAGAAAAGGTCACTCAGTCAAAATGTGTAGTCCACCGGTTTCATAACCTCAAAGTCGAAGTCGTAGTCAGGAAGGTTACTTATAAGTCCCCACTAAAGGAAATCCTACCCGACCAACCTAGAGGAACGACAGGTTTGGTAAGTTATCGTGTCATTAGTGTCATTAGTGTCGTTTGGTAAGTCATAGTGTCATTAGGTTCAGATACGGGGTTTACGGTTACGTCTTCTTCGATTTCAACTTACCAAGATACTTTTGGATGTTCTGGAAGATCTTGATTGTGGTTTTTTTCTACAGGAAAAGTAGTATCCCCTTACCCTACGTTTTCATCCTTCAGTTCTCTATGGACCTCATTGTCCGCTCAAATCGTAACATCATGTTTTACTTCGTCCCGTTTCTGATTGTCTTCGAAAGGTTCTCTTGTATACCCAGTATCGTCTGAGGAGAAAGTTGTTGCGTTCTCCACTAAGATGTGTACCTGTAGTGGTCTACCAGTTATGACTTTAGGCTAACTATTATGAGAAACGTCGGTTTCCACCTCTTCGAGATATATTAGTCCTTTTTGTTCTGACCCTTGACTGACACCCAGTCTAGAACTCGAGGAATAACGGTTTGAACTTGGATTCAACTTCTTTCTCCCCTTTGGTGATCCGGTAAGTCTATACTGGATCTAGTTTATGGAATGTCAATGTGTCACCTTCACTGTTTGTCTAAGTTTCCTATTCTAGACTATTTGTCTCACGGACTTCTTTATACGTGTCTAAACATTGTAAAACGTCTTCCATCACTAGTTTTGATAGGAGTTCTTTTTCTTTATGTTGTTACTAATAGACTCCTCCGGAATGTTTATCGACACTTTTCTTCCCTTCACTTTCCGTTCCCTCTGTTCCTTTCTAGGTACACTTACGTCTCAAGATTTCTGATTGTTTTTTTCTATCCTTTCGGAAGGAGGTACTAGTCACGCTTCTTTCTCCTTTTGTTGTCTTACCCTTTCTGATCTCTAGAGAAGTTCTTTTAATCTCTATGGTTCCCTTGTACAGTACGTTTTTACCCGAGCTTTTTCCTACCTTTACCATAACTGGATGTCTTTGTCTTCGATAATTCTTCTCCACCGTTCTTATGTGTCCTTTTGATCTTTTTTTTTTTTTTTTGAGTTACTGGGTCTATTGGTGTTACCACACTAGTGAGTGGATCTCGGTCTGTAGAACCTCACGCTTCAATTCACCCGGAATTCTTCGTAGTGATACTTGTTTTGATCACCTCCACTACCTTAAGGGCGACTTGATAAAGTTTAGGATTTTCTACTACAACACTTTCACGAAGTGAGTTATACGGTAGTTCAAACCTTTTGAGTCGTCACCGGTGTCCTGACTTTTTCCAGTCAAAAGAAAGGTTAGGGTTTCTTCCTGTTACGGTTTCTTACAAGGTTGATGGTGCGTTAACGTGAGTAAAGTGGACGATCGTTACATCGTCCACTTTAAGAGGTTCGATCTGAAGTTTTCATGTACTTGCCTCTTGAAGGTCTACAAGTTCTACCTAAATCTTTTCCGTCTCCGTGGTCTCTAGTTTAACGGTCGTAGGTAACCTAGTATTTTTACGTTCTCTTAACGTCTCTTTGTAGATGAAGACGTAGTAACTTATGTACTTGCGGAAACTGACACACCTACTGTTGTTTGACCTTTTAAGAAGTTCTCTTCCCTTAAGGTCTGGTGGAATGGACGGATGACCTTTAGAAATAAGTCCACTTCTTCGTTGTCAATCTTAACCTTTACCTTGTCACCTGACCAAGGTTCAACCTTTTCCTCATACAGTTCCGACATATAACAGTGGGACGAATAAATTGAATATACGTCTCATGTAGTACACTTTAAGGTCCGAACAACTTCGTGTACGACCTTAGTTCTAACGGTCTTCTTTATAGGTATGGGAATCTATATCTCTACTGTGATGGAAATACCGTCTTTCGTTTCTTTTTGATTTCTCGGAGAACTACTTCCACTTTTTCCTCTTACTTTTTCGACCGAATCCTGAGTCGTAAGTCTTATGTTTCTAGTACCGTAGGTCAAGGTAGTGAAGTGCCATTTTTTACCGTTTTGTCACCTTTGTCACTGTCTGAAATAAAAGAACCCGAGGTTCTAGTGACGTATACCCCTAACGTCGGTGTTTTAATTTTCTGTGAACGAGGATCCTTCTTTTCGACACTATTTCGATCCGTCTTATAATTTATTCTCCGTCTCTGTAATGAAAGGTTGTCTTCAGACAATCAGTTTCGATACCAAAAAGGTCATCAGTACATACCTACACTCTAAACCTGGTATTTCTTCCGACTCATAGTTTCTTAACTACGAGAACTTGACACAACAACCTCTTCTGAGAACTCACGTTCCTCTAGTTTGGTCAGTTAGGATTTCCTTTAGTTAGAACTTATAAGTGACCTTCCTGACTAATACTCCTAGGTTATGAAACGGGTGGACCTCACTTTTCCACTGAGTAATCTTTTCGGGGGCAACGACACTTTCTGACCCGTCCTCCTCTTCCCCTGCTGTCCTGCTCTACCAACTTACCGTAGTGGTTGAGTTACCTGTCCTTAAACTCGTTCCAGGCGCTCTACCACTTCCTGTCCCTTCGGACCGGACGACGTCAGGTACCGCAACGTTTCTCTCCCTGTGCTGACTCCCTGACCTGTTGTTGTTTACATGAAAAAATTTTAGTTTATTACATCACTATTTTTAGGGACTATGTCGTAAGAATTACACGTGTTTTTTAGTACAAGTTCCTATGTGTAATTTATAACAAGTATTACTGTTTTTTAATCCCTTTTTAGATTTATAAAGGGTTTCTTTGATAAGTTTAATTATTATTTAGCTATATGAGTATGTCACATTACGAAACGTTAGTGACTCTCTTTTCGTGGAACGTTTAGGTTTACAGGTCTCTATCTTACATAAGAATTCCCCTTTTTTTTCGTCTCTTATCACCCAAAAAAAATAATAATTATCATAACCACTTTTGTGTCAACCCTATAACATTGGTATTTAAAACTTATACTCTTATCATATAGGTCTTTTTTTTAGGTCTTTACATAAGAGACTAGTGGAAACCCCTGGAACCTTTGATTACGTTCTACTAATCTAAGGTACAAAACAGTGAAGTCGGTCAGAGTACGGTTGTTGGACGAATTGAAATTAGAAACAAAAGATTACCTTCCCTTAACTCCTGGGAAACTTCTATACTTCCCTCTAAATATGAGTGACATAAGAAAACCAAGACATACTTTAAACAATGTTCATGACTGTTCAGAAAGGATTATAACGTCCCGTATCGGAATTTAAAAAACTGTCGACCAGACTCATTTTTTGTAAAACTTAAGTTTCGAAATTTCATAAAAGGTCCATCATAAACTGACTTAATATATGTGTACAACATTACACTCGATATTCTCATTATAAACTTCTTTTAAAGGTCCTATATAAATCCTGTTACTCTTGACACAGTTGAACAAATAAGTAATATAGTGAATTATATTTTAAATCATTTTATCGTTCAATTAAAACTTTAGAATAGTCTAAAGTATCATCTTACTTAGTGAAAAGTTTATCAAATACTTTTATTCGTATAGTAAATAATAGAAGATACAGGAGTTACAATAAGAATTTTGAAATACACGTAGTAAAAGAAATTGAGAAAGACATTAGGACACGACACACATGAAGGGTTAATCCTGTGACTGTGAGTCCGTCGGACATGTTGAACGTTCATTGAACTTGTGTCCGGACACTCCGAAGTTGCAGGTCCGGGGAAGTACTCAGCAATCAAAATATTACCGAGTTAAAACAGTGGATGTACTTTCGAAACACATGTAAAAATACTGAAATTTTTTTAAATTCAAATAATGGACGATGAAATATCTTCAATACTAACAGTTCACTGAACTTTCATTCTTATTTTTAAAGAGAATTGTCATACTTTGATATATTCCTTGAAACTATACAAATATAAACACATTAATGACTAAAGATTCTTCAACAACTATATAGAAATAAAAATCTATATCCTAGGTGGGACCGTTCCTACCACGAGTCTATAGTCTACTTTTCAAGACACCTCCTTCCTCGACCGAGTCCGTCGTTACCCTTAAAAAGACTTCTTTAACAACTATTTAAACTACTTACCTGGAAGTAAGGACTCAGAATACAACTGTCACACAAACCAGTTTCACTACTGGACCTATCACTTCCACTAATAAAGTTTTGTTAACAAGGGAAATACGAGATTATATATATATGTGTGTGTGTGAGACCGTACCTTGGTACCTTTAACTCTATTTTTGGACTAAATGAAGTAAATCTTTTTGAACTCCTTTTGATATAAGTGATGAATTACGAGACAAAGAATTGGTAATCAACTCCGTTACTTCTTTTATATAGAGACGTGAAAATTCACAATAACATGAGGGGGTTTAGTCACTTACCACCGATAATGTCACTTTTGTGACTGAGTCTGAATTAACCTAAAGTATAAGGTAGTGACGGATCTTGGAAAACACCAAACACATTTGGACAATGGGAAGAATTTCCATCACAACGATTGGAAGGTCCTAATAAATATCCTTAAACCTTTTTTACATATACTTCACAGACTCTCTCACGAACGTTCATCCTTCATATAATATTTATAAAAATACAAATAATCTTAATTTTTATTATAAAATTATTGAGTACTCTATTTTTTAACTGTACCATTCTATAATTACCGTCACTAATTACGACTGTAAATTGTATTACGTCAAACCATTTTTACCCCACTCCACTAAAAAATTTTATCATATTAATCATACTAACTTTTGAAACCCACTATCTTATTTGCATAGACTCTTCCACTATTGATTCCTAATAAGGTTTTTAAATTACAGAGTTCAAGTTCATAAAAATCTTTGATTGAAATAACTCTACATTAATCGTATGTCATTTTATATGTGTAAAATTCACATATAAAAGTAAATATATGGGTACATTAGTAATGGTGACAATTCAATGCGTTGTAAAGACAGTAGGTTTTTTCAGGGAAATGTACGGAGAAGTGTTTTTTCGACGGGGGATGACGACCAGACGAAAGACAGTGTCATATGATTTAATCATAAAAGAGTTGAAAGTATATTTCTCCTATAGATAAATAGAGACCGACAAAAGACTTCACCAATATGGTATAATATGAGGGTAGTTTATACGTTTTAATGTCATATGTTTTTAAGATCGAAGAGATTTATAAGTAGTAAATGATATAGTAAATCATAACATACAGTGAAATTGAAATCGGTAAAATGACTCCCACATCAGGATCGTGTAAACCCGAATTAAAAGTAAAGGGACCTTTGATGACTATAATTCTAATAAAAGCACAAGAATAACTGGTAAGTATATATAAAAAACGTTCCACAGACAAGTCTAGTAACAATTAAAAATCAACACAATAACAGAATAACACGATAATATTCTCAAGAAATCTATAAGAATTGTCTTCAGGAAACTGTCTATATACTTGATATTTATAAAAGATAGTCAATATCGAACAGAAAAAATAAAACAACTATAAAAAGTTTCTCGTCTTAACAATTTAAAATTTTTGACGTCACAAAGTCAAAAAAAGAGAAAACTAAACACAATAAAAATATAGTAAATTCTATAGAACAGGATAGAGTTTAAACACTTATAAAAGAGGACACAAAAGAATATCTTCATACTTTTAGAATCGAAAATGGAAATCCAGATATTAGGTAAAATTCAATTAAAACCATATTTCACAATCACTTCTTAACTGTAAATTAAAAAAGGTGTATCTATAAGTCAACAAAATTGTATTAAACAACATATATGAAATAAAGGAACAACTCAATTACCGTACAAACAGATTAAATTAACTGGTATATCTACAACAAGATAAATACATAAGAAATAAGACACGTTAACTAAATCTAGTAATAGGTTTCGGTATGAGAGAATTGATGAAATCGAATTATCGTCCAGAACTTTAGACCATCATATTCAAGAGACCACCATAAGAAAAATTTTTAACAAGAATAATATGATCAAGCAAAAACGTAAAGGTATATAATATAAAACTTAGTTAACTAAAATACGACCCTAAAAATAATCTTAATTTAGATGTAAATTATATTTTAATTACATATTTATTATAATATGTCTTAATTGTAGTTATTTTTAACGAAATCTAATTTAGATATTTATTTACTCTCTTGACTACAAAATTACTCAGAAGACTCTATATTTACATCATAATTAAAGACAAATAAACATAAATTTAAAGATGGAGGTCACAAAACATAATGTCCAAAAAAACTACGATAACATTTATCATAACAAAAATTTAAGTAAAGGTTATTAAGTAAGTGACGACCAAATGTCTTTACACCAACTAAAGAATCATGTAATTACATAATATACCCGAACATTTTAAGTACTCAAGATTATCGAAAAACAACTGACGTATCTAAAAAAAAGATACAAGTGTTATTACGGTAAACGATTTTTTTTTAATAAAGAAGGTAAGATTAGACAGAAAATTTTACAAAGGCACAGGACAACGTGACCGATTTTAGAAATCATAATACAACTTATCTTCACGATTCTCATCCGTAACAAGGGACCAAAGGTTTGAATCTCCCTTCCGTAAGTCACAGAGTAGTAATTTGTACTACAATAGCAAAACAAAACAAAACAAAACAAAAATTATCTATGAGAAGTAGTTCAAGTCCTTCGAGTAAAGATCAGTATTAAACGACTCTGAAAAATAGTATTACCCACGATCTTTTACGAAAAGACGTAGACAACGTTACTTGTATAAAAGAGGGACATAAGACAATAAATCAAATAATGGTACTAAAAGAATACAATTTGGTTTGTACAAAAAGACCCTATGTAGAGTGAACCAATGTCACATAATAAGAAAATTTTATAATAAACTAAAAGATTTTAAAGTAATTCCTATAACGTAGACACTTCCTATAACCAGACATAAAAACAAAGGAACATTGATACTCTCATTACGATTGAAGAACTTTACTTAACTTTTAACGAGGATTGAGGTGACAAAAGACTTTCCAAAAAACATCCTCTCCAGAATAAGAATTTACAAATCATCTTAAGTAATCATTTCGGAACATACAATTCTTATATAAAAACCACGCCTCCCCCTTATAAAAATTAATATTTACATTAGTTAAATGTCAATAAAACTAAAAGATAATAAAGAAAACAGTCAAAAATATTAAACTTTGAAAGTTCTTTAGACAGGAGAAATATACAATGGTCAAACAAATTACTATTAAATATTATTAAGAGAAAAATAGGACAATTACGAATATACTAGTAATCATAATACACTAGAAATTAAGAACTGTGACTATCAAAAACAGAAAGAAAAAAAAGGGAAAAAGTCAGAGTGAATTTTCAATAGTTAAAATTACTAGAAAAAGTTTCTTAGTCCAAAAACGAAGTAAACAAAAGGAAAGACAGGTACTCAGACGGGATCTTGAGGGTAGATTCAATTAGAGGTACTTGTGACTAGAGGTAAAGGAGTAGAGTCCTTTCGATGACCCGAAACAAATTTAAGGAAAAGTGACGGGTATCGGGAATTTAACGGATGTCCGTCCTTCGATCCCACGGATTTTCCAAGTGTATTAAACAAAAGTAAGAAAGTCCCTAATGTGTCAGGATGCGACAGACGTCGGGTTATAGACACACACACACACACACACACACACACACACACACACACATACATACACACACCATTCAGTGAGTCAACATAGGCTGAGACACTGAGGTACCTGACATCGGGTGGTCCGAGGAGACAAGCACCTTAAAAGGTTTCTTATGACCTTACCCAACGGTAAAGGATGAGGTCCGTAAACTTGGACACAGAAAATATAGAGGACGTAACCGTCCGTGGTGGACCCTTCGGGTTTCCTTCAAACCAGTTCCTTGGAATCCGTAGGTTGACTAGGATCTCGTGAAGATTCAATCGGACAACAAATCATCGATTCAACACAGAACAAGAAAACACTGGGGCACCTGACATCGGGTGGTCCGAGGAAACAGGTGCCCTAAAGGGACCGTTATTATGACTTCATGCAACGGTAAGGGAAGAAGTCCCCTAGAAGGGTTAGGTCCCTAGTTTGGGTGTAGAGGACGAAACCGTCCGTCTAAGAAATGGTGACTCGATGACCCTTCGGGTACAGACTTTGGTTAATAAAAAAATTTTTAACGGTTAAAAGATCAATAAACAACACCCCTCCAATTCAAGTCACAAACAATATAGTAGTCCCGACTTTCTTCTTAAGAGAAATTCACAAAAATTTATTTCCTATTATAGTCTTTACGTTGACGTTTTTACTGAACTAAAAACCAATCCATTTAAAATGTTAAACAAAACTGTGTCAAAAATACGAAATTTCTATTTCTCACCGTCTTAAATTTTATCGTACCAAGAGTTTTCATCGAGATGTAATAAATAGGAATTTTATATTGAATCGGAACTAGGAATAAAAGAACTTTCAGATGTTAAAATTTTCGTTAAGAGTGGAGAGAGAGTTTTGTTATTACGGTCGATTTGAGTAACATAAATAAAATTACAGTAAAGTACTTAATTTGATGTGTTATATATTAATTTATTTTTACATGAATTTGAACGACTCACAATTTCACACTAAGGTTATAAATTTTGTTCTAAACTTTTTAAAAATTCTTTTTAAGTCTCTTTGTTTTTTCTTATTGTGACTAGTCTAAATACATATTTGAAAGAGACGAAGGTCCATAATTAAAATCGTGAACATTGATATGATGAAAAAAAAAAAAGAACCGAAAAAGGACGGTATGACACTCGAGTGAATTCCGGACCAATGAAAAGGACAAATAGAAATAGGACGTGAATGAGTCGAAGATCAGAACACTGTCGGTAAGTTATTTATCAACACCTACTTTTTTTACAACTTAAACTTTTACTTTTCGGTCGTATCAAATAGAAAAGATGAAATTTCTACAATGTTTTCCTTAACCCATTTAGGTAAGTACTTTTACACGAATTTTTACAAAACACTAACTTGATACTACGATCGTAGAATACTAATCCAGTCGTAAAAAATGAACGGAAACACAATAACAAATTTTTATCCTTCACTTCCGAGTAAAGAACACTTTTTCTTTAGTTTAAGTTAATCGCATCCTCTTAAAATGGCTCTAGGACGGAACGTCGCAACGAGTGGTTTAAACGTTTCTGTAAGGTCAAGTAACCATTCAATATAACATTTTTGACATGAATTTATAACATGTAAAACAAACTGTAAGAAAATTATTGACTTCAACACACAGTTTCGATCTATGTCTTTGAGGGATTACACACTTTCACGAGAGAGACATGCATATACTGTCACTTTCAACGAGTCAGGACAGGTTGAGAAACGCTGGGGTGTTTGATATGTCAGGTACCTTAAGAGGTCCGGTCTTATCACCTCACCCATCGGAAAGAGAAAAGGTCCCCTAGAAGGGTTGGGTCCATAACTTGGGTACAGAGAGAGTATAACGTCCGTCTAAGAAATGGTCGACTCGGTGATATATATATACATACATATATATCACACACACACAGACACGTATGTATGCACGTATACGATAAAACTTAAATGCAAACATCTGAAAACTCGTACAGACCCCGTATATACACGAGACATGTGAAACTTTATCAATATAAGAAAAAAGAAACATCTCGTAGTACAGACACCTCGTGTCTGATCCAGACACAGAATACCACACCGAACCAAGGTACTCATGAAATCGATAATTATTATTAGAATGTCACCATCACCGAATCAGTGATTTAACACAAACTCTGAACTTGGGAATACCTGACATTAGACGGACCGAGGTGACAGGTACTCTAAAGGGTCTGTTCTTATAATCTCACCCAACGGTAAGGAAAGAGGTCCCCTAGAAGGGCTGGGTCCCTAACTTGGTCCCAGAGGACGTGACGTCCTCCTAAGAAATGGTTGACTCGGTGTTCTCTTCGGGTCACTAGAATATCACTGAGGATTTCTTTAGTCGGTCCTTTTACAAGAGAAACGAGATTTGTCACTACCATTAAAATAATATTTACAAATAAACAAATTATCCCTGGGTAAAAACTAGTACTTCTAAATTATTTCTCTTTTTCTTTTTATAAAAGTAGTCTACTAAGTGAGTCATTCATCAACTTTCATTAGTATTCATTTATCTATAAAACTCGTCTTATAAGGTGAAATATTTAAAGGAGACTAATAAGTCTAAAAGAACCATGCTCAAAGTAGTATGTATTGGAGTTTAAAATAAATGGATCACTAAGGTGCCTTTAGTAAGACATCTTTTTACTTTCACCTTCACTTCACTTCAGCGAGTCAGCACAGGGTGAGAAACGCTGGGGTACCTGACATCGGATGATCCGAGGTGACAGATACCCTAAAAGGTCGTTCTTATGATCTCACCCAGCGGAAGAGGTCCTCTAGAAGGGTTGGGTCCCTAACTTGGACCCAGAGGACGTAACATCCGTCTACGAAGTGGCAGACTCGGTGGTTCCTTGTGTAGATATTTAAATTTTAAATTCGAAAATACTATAATATGGTCTGTGAAAAATAGGAAGGACGACAAAAGGATTTTACATTTATTTTGGGAGGTGGTCACGGTGAGAATTACAAGAAGAGATCCAGACCACAAAAAATATGATGAATTTGATGGACTAAATTATAAATAATAACTGAAAGTACAGACTGTGACCTTATTTTCAAAGTATCAAACCAAAAGATAAGGTCACGGAACTTCTCTTGGACTGCGACCATCTACTAGTTATTCGTAAATGACTCATCTCAATTTAATGAATGAATATAGAGGTAACAAACAAAAACTGTTTTCCTCGGAGTTTTAAGGTCAGGGTATACTTCGTAAGTCTCTCGTACAGAAGGGACGGAAGACTCTCTCTTATATAGTGTAGCAATCTGGAAAGTCGTTTACTTGATTCTCTACAACTACGGGACTCGGTCTTGAGGACATATTCACCAGTAAACCTCGTAGAACTTTTCGACCTCGAAGTGGTCTTACGTGAGTGTTCAAAAGGTGTTGTTGATACACTTCATTTAAATTAAATAGGAATATTAAGAGTCCTATAAAGTTCTCGTAGATGTAAACACAGATTCAACATGCGAATTCAGAAATCTTTCTTCCAAGATGAAAACACAGTAACCTGTCATTGAGGAGGTAACAAGACCAACAACGTGTTCATAGAATCAAGTGCACCAGAAAGTCTACGTAGAAACGCCCATCTGTCACCCTTGCCTTTAGACTAATTTTTCCTTAAGATCCAAGACAGGATTACTAAGTACCATACATAATTTCAGACCGTTCCAACGTACAACTAATACGGAAGTTAATAAAATAAGATCATTCTGTTGAATTTGACAAATTTAATTTAATCTAGACTAAACTACCAGGACTGAAACAAGTCGATGGTTGACATACTGTTATTCTTGTATAGTGAGGTTGACGAGATCCGGGAGTAAAAGAACAGACGTTTTGTTTGTCCGAGTCGATTTGATAGGTGTTCCGTAATTAGTTCAGAATTATAATATACGTGGAATTTTTAACTAAAAATGCGAGTTTTAAGGATAAAATATCGTTAATTTAAAATTTCATTAGACGGTTATCCCATCAGGAGACTGATGAATGAAACAAGTAGTAAAAATACATGATATCTAATCTTAAGTTTCTATACGAAAATTTAATTTTACTAGTATTGTAACGGAAAATTTAATAATTCACTTAAGAACCCAACTTGACGTTTCAAACTATTTCTTAATATACAAAAATTTTTTGATTAAAACAACGTTCATGTAAAGGGGAAAAAGATTGAATATTTTAAATGGTATTAAAACTATGAAATTTTCGTCTTAACATACTAAAAATTTATATAAATTCACTATATAAAGGGAATTTCAAACACGTAGACTTCCCTCTCTTCTTTCTTTCCACTAGGGATGGGGGTGGCACTACAGATTTTATACCGGGGAGAGATAGGAGGAAAATGGACTGATTTAGAAGATTCAATGTCCCCGAGTAAAATCTAGGTTAGAGGTCCGATCCAACCTAAAGGCACCGTGGGTGAGAAAAAAGAGGTTACGAGTGTGATATTTAAACTTAGATTCCATATAACAGGAGTGATTCAATATTTGAGGAAGTCTTGTCTTTGACAAAGTTGGACAAGTACGGACGGGAGTCACGGATCATTCATGTCATCTCCGACATATCTACTAATGACTTCATTAAACACTTCTTTGATTACTGATAGTGAACCGACTGACAGTCATTTATAAATGATTTCTCATTCATTTCCTTTTGATCTCAAATCGGGTCGATTTTGTTTCTTTTATACTTCTCTTGTACCGCAATATATAAATATGTATTTATATATTATATTTATTAATATTTACGGTAAATATATAATATTTATTATAAATATAATATGTAATCCTGTAAGTTTCTAAGACATCAGTCGTTTTGTTCTGGACCTCGACTGACATTGAGTCTAGTACTTGAGGTATAACGTCTTAAGTTTGAATCTAACTTCTTTCATCCCTTTTGGTGATCCGGTAAGTACATACTGGATTTAGTTTAAGGAATGTTAATATGTCACCTTCACTGTCTGTCTAAGTTCCCTAATCTAGACTATCTGTCTTACGGACTTCTTGATAACTACCTCCAAGTATTGTAACATGTCCCCCGTCACCAGTTTCGGTAGGGTTTCTTCTTTACGTTTTTCCGTTTTCCCAACAGACTCCTCCGAAATGTTTATTGACTCTTTTCTTCTCTTCCTTTTCCGTTTCTTCTTTTGTTTTCTATATAGGTAGACTTACGTCTCAAGGTTTCTTATCGTCCCTCTCTATTCTTTCGGAAGGAGTTACTTGTTACGTTTTTTTATCTCCTTTTGTTGTCCTACCCTTTCTGATTTCTAGAGAAGTTCTTTTAATCTCTATGGTTTCCTTGTTAGTACGTTTCTACCCGAGTTATTTCCTGTCTTACCATACCTGGATTGTCTTCGTCTTCTATAATTCTTCTCCACCGTCCTTATGTGTCTTCCAGATATGTTTTTTCTAGAATTACTGGACCTGTTCGTACTATCACACTAGTAAGTGGATCTCGGTTTGTAGGACCTCACACTTCAGGTTACCCGGAATCCTTCTTAGTCATGTTTGTTTCGATCACCTCCACTATCTTAAGGTCGACTTGATAAAGTTTAGGCTTTTTCTACTACGACAATTTCACGACGTGAGTGATACGGGAGTGTAAACCTTTTGAGTCGTCACCAGTGTCCTGACCTTTCCACAAAAGTAAGGTTAGGGTTTCGTCCTGTTACGGTTTCTTACAAGTCTGATGGTGTGTTAATGTGAGTAACGTGTACGATCATTCAGTATGAGTTTTAAGAGGTTCGATCCGAAGTTGTCATATACTTGGTTCTTGAATGTCTACATGTTTGGACTAAATCTTTTCCGTCTCCTCGGTCTCTAGTTTAACGGTTGTAGACGACCTAGTATCTTTTTCGCTCTCTTAAGACCCTTTTGTAGATGAAGACGAAGTAACCGATGTGACTTTGGAAACTGAGACTTAGTGTCGTTTGACCTTTTGATTAAACTTTCTCCTCCAATATTTTATTTTGTACATAATGATGTACTAATGAGATACCAATTGAGAATAAATATAATTTTACATAAAAATATTATGTTTAAATACATAAATACATATATTTAATATATGAATAATTTCGAGTTGTAAGTCTTTGGCTTCTAGTACCGTAGGCCAGGGTAGTGAAGTACCCTTTATCTCCCCCTTTGTTACCTTTGTCCCAGTCTGAAATGAAAAAACCCGAGGTTTTAGTGACGTCTACCACTGACGTCGGTACTTTAATTTTCTGCGAATCAGGAACCTTCTTTTCAATACTGGTTGGAACTATCGTATAAGTTTTCGTCTCTGTAATGAAACGACTGATTCCAGGCAGATCAGTTCCGACACCAAAAAGGACACCAGTACATACCTACACTCTCAACCTGACACTCCTTCCGACTCGCAGCTTCTTAACTACGAAAACTTGACACCACAACCTCTTCTGAGAACTCTCAAGGAACCTGACGTTCCTCTAGGTTGGTCAGGTAAGACTTCCTCTAGTCGGGACCCTAAAGAAACCTTCCTTACTACGATTTCGACTTTGAGGTCATGAAACCGGTGGAGTACTCTTCTCAACTGAGTAATCTTTTCTGAGACTAAGACCCTCCCTGACCCCCGTCCTCCTCTTCCCCTACTGGCTCCTACTCTACCGACCTACCGTAGTGACTGAGCTACCTGCACTCAGACTCACTTGAGANTACCTGAACTCAGACTCACTTGAGACCCTCAACCACTACCTGTCCCTCCGGACCACACGACGTTAAGTACCCCAGCGTTTCTCAACCTGTGCTGGCTCACTGACTTGACTTGACTTGACTTCACAGATTAATGTATGAATATATATTATAATACTGGAGAAGACAGGAACCCTAAGAGGTTCACTCTAATGACCTCACCCTACGGTACGGGAGGAGGTCCCTTAGAAGGATTGTGTCCCTAACTTGGGTACAGACAATACAGACGAAGTAACCCTCGTCCAAGAAATGGTAATCACGGTGAATTCTTCAGGTATTATATTTATTTGTATATTATAAAAATGGTGTATTTATATTGTATATACTATATTTATATATTAATATTTGTAGTAAATATATAATAAGTTTATTACAAATATATTGTAAAGTATGTAATATATAATATACGATATATTAACTAATATTATATCATATTTAATATTTTTATAAATATTAGTAATATATATTTTATTGTACAAAATATATAATAATAAAATATTAATATTCTATCATAACATATAAATATTAACATATATATCGTACATTATATATATAGTAATATATACGATATTTATACCATATATTATATATAACATATATTGTATGTCGAACGAATAATATATAAATTTTAAGTATATAATACGTATCAAACATTTTGCAAACAGATAACATGTTTAAATATTCTAAATATATATTAAATATTATATAAATACTACGGATTCATATATTAATTATATATTACTATATTTATTTACTATCTCATATTTGTAATCTTTATATTGTTTATATATTAATAATCATTATATTATTTATATATTATAGAATTTTTATCTTTTATCTGAAAATTTTGTTTTATAAAGTAAACTTTCTCCCCAAATACTTTATTGTGTACATAATATATGTACTGATGAAATACAAATATAGAATGAATATAATTTTACAATCCGTTATACATTTTCGATCTCTTTTTGCATAAAGGTCCTAATACAACATGACGAATAAGTAATTCAGTAAACAAGTTCATAAACAACCTCGGATAATAAGAAGGTAAAATGAGTAATGTTCTTATTAAATGGTGTTTTCCACTTAATTTGAGATTTGGAATAAAACACTCGGACGAAAACTGACAGGTGGATAATTATAAAAAGGACAGAAATGGGTAAAATATCGTCTCGTCTATCCTGATCACTCATATGACTTCAGTAGAACAGCTAACATAAAAGTTAACAAACTTTTTCAGAATTACCAGCATCAATGGTCTCTACACCTTCTGTCTTTATTATCGATCTAAATTCAAAAAGTCTACCAAGTAAATTTGTAAAACAGAAAAGTCTGAGACTTTACAAATTGTGTAAACCTAGACGTATCATTATTTAAATGTAGCAAAGGGTGAATGAACAACTTTTACTTAACATAACGATCGGAACTACAGAGAGCTTTACTGTAACCTGGGAGCCATCAAAACCTGGGACGACACTTCACGGGCTGGAACTTTGTCAAATTGAACAGTATATTAGTCTATAGAAGAGAAGGACTCTTGTAACCACTACACCATCTCTTTAACCTTGTCGAGTAAAATCTTCCCATTCGTACAGAAGTAACTTCTGTTTTCCCAACGGAGTGTAACTTCAAAGTATTCCAACTATGTGTCACTGTAACAAAGGTATCATTACTCAAAATGTACCATTTCACTATTTTTTTACTCCGTTAAGTATTATGTCGAAGATAGTCAACTGAATTTAAAAATGTTAATTAAATTTTCAATTATTTACACGAAACTACGATAAAAACTTCTACCAACTGACAAAAAGAAGTTTCGGATACTCAAATACGTTAAATTAGGAGTGAAACAGAGAATACTGATCTTTATTTTATAGTCTTTATACAAGAGGAAACTCGGACTTCCTTGACTTCTAAAATTTGGAATTATTTTTGGTGTAAAGTAGAAATAGTCTCCTGAAGGAACTCTGAACAGGATTTAACCTCTAAAATTCACGGTTTTACTTAAAAGAACCATTCATGAAAAATACTCTGAAGAGAAAGGTCAGTAAAACTCACAATATACCCAGTTTACTTTGTTTATTTTCATTAGTATACTCTGGACATACTTGTAAAATCCACCCCTAATTTTCCACCACAAAGTCAATTTATAATACGATCTCAAAATTTATATTTAAAACGTCCAACGACTATTTTTCTTTACTCGACAGTTCGGCACTTTACACCTCCCTTGAATTTACGTATAACGATTCAATTTCTTCGGTTAGACTTTTCTAATGTGTGACATATTAAAATCGACATACTATAAAACCCTTTCCGTTTCGATTGTTGGTCTTTAAAAGTCCTAGAACCTCACTCCCTCTTTCACAACCGACAGGTATCTGAAGAGGTCCGTTCTTATGACCTCACTCATCGACAAGGGAAGAGGTCCCCGAGGAGGGTTGGTTCCCTAACTTGGGTACAGAGGACGAAACACCTCCTCGGTGGTCCCATTGGGTTCTTATGAACTCACCTACCCGATAGGGAAGAAGTCCCCTTAGAAGTGGTGAGTCCTTAACTTGACCTCACAGGATGTAACGTCCACCTAAGAAATGGTCGAGTCGATGGTCCCTTCAGGACAGTTTCTCATTTGAGATAACATTTGCTTCTCATTTGAGACAACATTTGACACCTGAAATGAATTATTATAACTGGGTAGTCAATATTGTTTATATGGTTTGATAAGATGAGATCCCGAAGGGACCACCGAGTCTACCATTTCTTAGACGGACGTTACACCCTCTGGACCCGAGTTAGGGACGCAACCCTTCTAAAGGACTTCCTCCCGTACCGTTGGGTGACATCATAAGGACGGACCTCTTAGGGGTACCCGTCTCCTAAGACCACCCGATGTCAGGTACCCCAACGTTTCTCAACCTGTGCTGACTTGTCGATTCGTGTGTCGTGTAAGATAAGATCCACAAGTATTACCCCTTTTCTACATACACAAACCCGACCACCACCACTCCCCTTTTCCACTTATACCCTCTTGAAACATAAAATGAGAGTAAAAAAAGACATTTGGATTTCGACGAGATTTTTAACCAGATCAAAAATTTAAGATTTTATAATTTTTAATACAATACCATAAATTGTACGACAATAACAGTATCTGATTTTACAGTTATAGAATACTTTTCACGATCAGTGAGTCAACACAGGTTGAGAAACACTGGGGTACCTGACATCGGATGACCCGAGGAGACAGGTTCCCTAAGAGATCCGTTTTTATGACCTCACCCAATTGTAAGGGAGAAGTTGGCTCCCCCTAGAAGGGTTGGATCCCTAACTTGGGTCAGAGGACGTGACGTTCGTCTAAGAAAGGGTGACTCGGTGGTCCCTTTGGGTTCTGACGTCATAGAACCTCATGTTCATCAGTAATTAGATACCAAGACACTTATATGATTTTAAAGTCATACCGACGGACTCTACCAACTCCGTCTTTATGACCCAAAGGATGACTTTAAACAAGTAGTCAAAAGACCTCATATACACGATAATAATAAAAAATCCTTAGTTTAATTAGTAAATCTTCAAAAGTTTAATCAATCGAATTATACATAAGTAACTCGAAAACGAGACAAGTTTTATAATATTAGTGTCTGATATACTAACAGTGAAAACAATTTTTAGGACCTTATGAGATACAAGAGAATCGTACACTCTGTCGTCTCTAAATACAAGTGAAATCGGACAGACGTTTAAGATTATAACTCCTTGTTTTATGAAAATACCATTATTTACCCTTGTAAGGGGGATAAAATCGAAGGAATTACCTCCGGTATGCATGAAACGGTGGGTGTACGGATAAGATATGGACTGAACCATTTTATTAAAAATTAAGATAATTTATCGTCTTATATCAAACTGATGAATGAAATTTTATAAAATAAAAATATGTAAAAACTCTTTGATGATTGTCACTTTAGGTATAATTAAATGCATTTTAATGAAAGGAAGAGAAAGGGAAGGAAAGTGGGAGAACTTATAACTGGTACAAGAATGGTACTCGGACTTTGACCCATATCTTAATAAGTGAGTGATTACTCGTTTCGTTAAGTCTGAGACAGGAATTCCTTGTACATCAATTCAAGTCTTCTGTCTGTCATTCATTACTACCTTATTTACTTACATTAAAATATAACGTGATTCACGATACTACTATTCAAAGTTCTACGATGCTCCCATGGAGTCCCCCTAGGCTAGATGTGACACCTCTATCCCTTCACAGACACAAACAACGTAAATTAATCTAGATCTTTTTTCTCGTAGACTCCCTGGGACTCCGATCGTATACCAGTTATACAGTAGAGTCGACTTAGAGTGTTTTTAGGATATCCCACCTTGTTCATACTAGAGACGAACTGATTAACTCCTTTAACTTCATGACTCTAAAAACACACTTTACAAGTCCTTGTATCTTAATTAATTAATCAACAAAGTCCTTAGACGAAAGAAACGTCCTGTGTTTAAATTATCAACATCTTTACCGGAACATAAACCTTTTTGTGGGATAACTACACTATTGGAGTCACCTTGAGATTGGTAATTTTTAAGGAGACACTTTACTTCAAAGTCAAGAAACTAAAATACTCAGAAAGAGTATATCTTACCCTTTCGAGTTCTTAGAGACTTGGGTTTCTGAGAATTGAGGATTTACCTCTTAATGTAGATAATATGATTAAATAAAACGATGTTTATGAAAACCCTTTATCCATTCCATATCGTACATTGAAAGACGAACAAACCTTCTGTCGAAGATCATTACAGGACCTTGTAAAACTGGGAACTTCTAAAAGAACTATTTCCTATTGGGTATAATAATTGGAACTTTTACGATTCTTTATTAAAGAGTTTGGTGAAAGTGTCTTGGTGTCTAAAAGTCTAGCGATTTGTTAGAGTCCGAAGTAGACTCAATCCACGTGAAAATGTCTATTGTTTTGTCCGTCATACTAATTAAATCAAAGGTTTTAATACAAGGTATCTTAAAATAAGGAACCTCCATGGAACAAAATTATGACATAAAGGGAAAACCTTTAAGTATTTTATGCAATTTTACAACTGTCGAAACCACACTGAAGGGACCACCAAGTCTGTTATTTCTCAGACGGACATTCCGTCCTTTGGACCCACAACTGTCGAAACTCTATAAAATGAAATAAACCGGATTACAAAGGGGTAAGAGTCTTCTAGTATACTAGTTTCGTACGAAAATAATTCATTGTAGGTATTAATAAGTTACCTGAAACGACCACCGAGTCTACCATTTCTTATACGGACGCTACGTCCTCTGGACCCAAGCTAAGGACCCAGTCCTTCTATACGACTTCTTTCCTTACCGTTGAGTAAGGTCATAAGAACGGACCTTTTACGGTACCTGTCTCCTCGGACCGTCCGATGTAAAGTACCCCAGCGTTTCTCAATCTGTGTTGCCTCGTTGAGAGTGAAAGTTAAAGTAAAAGTATTAATAAGGTATCTTATAAGAAATGTTCTGCCACAATTTCTCTTAAAAATATAGTACGACGTCTAATCATTTTATAAGGTTTTACCAAAAAATTTGAATGAAGTCATCAAACTTAATTGTATATTATATATATCCCGAAGGATCCGTCACGATCACCATTTCTTGGGTGGACGGTTACGTCCTCTGTCTTCTCTGTACCCAAGCTATAGACCCAACCCTTCTAAGGGACCTCTTCCCGTACCGTTGGGTGAGGTAGTAAAAACGGACTCCTTAGGGTACCTGTGTCCTCGGATCGGTTGATGTCAGGTATCCTAACGTTTCTCATCCTGTGCTGCCTTCGATGAATCGTGTGACGTGCGTGCGTATCATATACAGTGTATTATAGTGTGTATGAAACTTTACTTATAAGATTACTAAAAAGGAAACACGTCTGCAATCTTCTCAAATATAAATCTGTGAACATCTCGAAAGTTCAATCTTCTAAGAATATTAATACCACATAATAAAATTATAAAACACCATCATAATTGATTAAAATTTTCATCTTGAAAAATAATAGTCTCATTCTCATCTTTAATTTAATGTACAGTCTAGTGACTATCGACAGAATCACACCTTAGACCATCTTTAGATCAATTTCACTAATTTTACAGGTAATTGAGTGGAAATAAAAGAGAATCGACGATACGGAAAAAACGGAAGAAGATAGTGTTCGGATTTTAATAGAGTTTTGTCTAAGTGTACACAGGGTCTTCGTTAAAATGTAGAGGGTGTCATTCAAATAATAAAATTAAAATGTTTGGTGTACTCGACTTTGTCTTGAAAGTCTTTGAACCAAAATTAAATCTGTATATCTACATTAACTAAAGATTTGGATGATTCGAATTACAAATTTTTAGATACTTACAAACTAAAAATAATCCGTTTTATGGATTCAACAACAAACCTGAAAATTTGAAAATAAAATTAAATTACACAACAACGTATCTTTGTTAAATTCTCATTAATTACCAATGTAATAATATTAGTTTACTCTAACATGACCGACAGTGAAATTGAAAATTTTAAAGTGAACGAAACCCCTAATACAACGATTCTGTGACAATTGAAACTATAATATAAAGTTAATACAAACTTACTGTAAAAACCACTTTTAAAGACATCAAAGTCCATAAACCCTTATAAAAATCAATTAAAGTAATTTTTATTTCAAAGTACAATTGACTTTTAAGTCTATAATTTACCGAAAGTTTCCACAGTAGAATTTGTTGATAAGATGAATCACAATATATAATATTCGTTTTAGGTATTTCCATGTACACGTATATATAAATGTATATGTCCGTTTATTAGGAATTAACATTAAATCGTTACCTTCCACACTCTGTCTATATATCATCAGTTAAATTTTGATCGTAACTTTACACACCTTGTGACAAGATTGACGAATTGTCACACAGTATAGAAATTAGAAGAATTATTAGGATACTTATAGTCATCAACGATAATAGTAGAGATGAAATATTACTCTTGTGACAAAGTAATTTCTCTCCTTCATTGAAAGGGTTTCAGTATCAAGTTTGGTGGTATGACCATCAAACTAAAGTCTGAGAATTAAGACTGTATGTTCGTGGATATCTTATATCTACCAGATTATAAAATTTGTATGACGAAACGACTTTTACACAAACCTCTGGTGAATAAATATTTTTAAATAATCCTGTAATTACAGTATTCATTCCAAAGAAGGATCTGTCGATCTTTAAATATGTCAGGAGACAAGTAAAGGTTCCGTTTGGTAAGTCATAGTGTCATTTGGTTCAGATACGGGGTTGGTCATTACGACTTCTTCGACTTCAACTTGCCAAGATACTTCTGGATGTTTTGGAAAATCTTGATTGTGGGTTTTTTCTACAGGAAAAGTAATATCCCCTGACCTTACGTTTTCATCCTTCAGTTCTTTGTGAACCCCATTGTCCGTTTAAACCGGAACCATATTCCTTACTTAGTCCTGTTTCCGATGATCTCAAAACGGTTCTCTTGTGTTATCAGTATCGTTTGTGGGAGAAGGTGGTTGTGTTCTCTTCTGTGATGTGTAGCTATAGTGGTCTACCAGGTGCGGCTTTAGTCTAACTAATATAAAAAACGTCGGTTTCTACCTCTTCGAGATATGTCAGTCGTTTTTGTTCTGACCCTCGACTGACACCGAGTCTAGTACTTGATGAATAACGGTTTAAGTCTGAGTTTAACTTTTTTCACCCCTTTTGATGATCTGGTAAGTCCATACTGGAGTTAGTTTAGGGAATACTAATATATCACTTTCACTCTTTATCTAAATTCCCTAATCTAGACTAACTATCTCACTGACTACATGATACCTGCCTCTAAGCACTGTAACATGTCCTCTGTCCCTAGTTGGTAGGGGTACCTTTTCTTTACGTTTTTTCCTTTTACCGACAGACCCCTCCGGAATGTTTATCGACACTTTTCCTCTCTTCACTTTTCGTTTCCTCTTTTCCTTTCTATATTCGTAGACTTACGTCTCAAGGTTTCTTATCGTTCTTCTCTATTCTTTCGGAAGGAGTCACTAGTTACGTTTCTTTATCTCCTTTTGTTGTCTTATCTTTTCTGATCTCTAGAGAAGTTCTTTTAATCTCTATGGTTCCCTTGTACAGTACGTTTCTACCCGAGCTTTTTCCTATCTTTACCATACCTGGATTGTCTTCGTCTTCCATAATTCTTCTCTATCGTTCTTATGTGTCTTGACACGTTTTTTCTAGAAGTGCTGGTTCTATTAGTACTACCACACGAATGAGTGGATCTCGGTCTGTAGGACCTTACACTTCAGTTCACCCGGTATCTTTCGTAGTGATGCTTGTTTCGATCACCTCCACTACCTTAAGGTCAACTCAACAAAGTTTAGGACTTACTACTACCACACTTTCACGACGTACGTTATACGGTCGTTTAAATCATTTGAGTCGTCACCGGTGTCCTGACCTTTTCCAGTCAGAAGTTGGTTAGGGTTTCTTTCCGTTACAGTTTCTTACGAGTTTGATAGCGTCTTAACGTGAGTAGAGTGTACGATCATTTCAGTACGAGTTTTAAGAGGTTCGATCCGAAGTCGTTATACACTTGGCACTTGAAGATCTACAAGTTCGACCAAAATCTTTCCGTCTCCTGGGTCTATAGTTCAACGGTTGTAGGCGACCTAGTAGCTTTTTCGTTCTCTCAAGGTCTTTTTGTAGTTAAAGACGAAATAACTGATACGGTTTCGGAAACTGACACACCTAGTGTTATTTGACACCTTTTAAGACTTTCTCTACCCTTATGGTCTGGTGGACTGGACGGAGAACTCTTTGGATATACGTCCAGTACTTCGTGGTCAATCTTCACCTGTACCTTGTTGTCTGACCAAGGTTTATCCTTTTCCTCATGCAGTTCCGACATATAACAGTGGGACAAATAAATTGAATATACGTCTCATGTAGTACTCTTTACGACCCGACCTTCTTCGTGTTCGACCTTAGTTCTAACGACCCTCTTTATAGTCAGTGGAGTCTATAAGTCTACTGTGGTGGAAATACAGTCTTTCACTTCTCCTTGATTTTTCGGAGAACTACTTTCACTTTCTCCTCTCACTTTTTCAACCGAATTTTGAGTTGTAAGTCTTTTACTTCTAGTACCGTAGACCAGGGTAGTGAAGTACCCTTTATCTACCCTTTGTCACCTTTGTCACAGTCTGAAATAAAAAAACCCGAGGTTTTAGTGACGTCTACCACTGACGTCGGTACTTTAATTTTCTGCGAATCAGGAACCTTCATTTCAATACTGGTTAGATCTATCGTATAACCTTTCGTCTCTGTAATGAAACGGTATCCAGGTAGATCAGTTCCGATACCAAAAAGGTCACCAGTACATACCTACACTCTCAACCTGACACTTCTTTCGACTCACGACTTCATAACTAAGAAAACCTGACACCACAACCTCTTCTGAGAACTCTCAGGGAACCTGACGTTCCTCTAGGTTGATCAGGTAAGATTTCCTCTAGTCAGGACCCACAAGAAACGTTCCTGACTACAACTTCGACTTTGAGGTTATGAAACCGGTGGAGTACACTTCTCAACTGAGTGACCTTTTCTGAGACTACGACTCTCCCTAACCCCCGTCCTCCTCTTCCACTACTGTCTCCTACTCTACCAACCTACCGCAGTGGTTGAGCTACCTGTACTCAAACTCACTTGAGACCCTCAACCACTACCTGTCCCTCCGGACCGTACGACGTTAAGTACCCCAGCGTTTCTCTGCCTGTACCGACTCACTGACTTGACTTGACTTAATGTGATAAGAAGTCTGTGGTGGAAGTCCACATGTAAAGGTCACTAAAAATCCATAGAGGAATTTAAATAAAAGAACAAAGTGTTTACTCGTACATGAACCGGTGGAAATCCGAGGTTCGAATCAGAATTTCGGTTCTCCGTAACGGAAACTTGTTGAACTGTCAACAGTTAAAACAGAGTCAACGTAACAACCAGTGTGCATACACAGGAGGGAAAGTATATCAGTTTAATTAAAAAAGTGAAAGTTGAAAAAATATTTCATTCATCTCGTTTTAGATTATAGTAAATGTTTCATCTCGTTTTTACAACGGAATATCTAGACTTAGAACCAGACCGTCTAGAATCTTAATTAAATAGTACGAATTATACAACCACTTTTCTTAGTCATTGTCATCATTTTCAGGTCCGTTGGAAAATGTATCAGTTTATATGGTGTCAACGATAGAAATCAGAAAAATGTATACAGTTGAATATACACTGTACACAAAGGACGACAAAGAATGTTTGAAACAAAGGGACCACCGAGTCTGCCATTTCGCAGACGGACGTTACGTCCTCTGGACCCACAAGTTAAGGACCGAATCCTTCTAGGGGACCTCTTCCGTCACCGTGGGGTGAGGTCATGAGAACGGACCTTTTAGGGTACCTACCTCCTCTGACCATCCGAAGTCAGGTACCCCAGCGTTTCTCAGCCTGTACTGACTCGCGAAGTAAAAGAAAAACCCATCGATAAGGAGGTAGTTTCGTCGTTTAAAAGTAACTCCCGGAAGACAAATGTACTATAGTACGAGTCACAATATTATATAAAGTGTGACTCTGTTCGACCATTATTTGAACTCCTGGACTGGAGACTTTTTAGGGAGGTCTAAAATTACTCTAACTTCTCTCTTTACCTTCGATGTATAAACACTTAGAACATATCTTCCGTCCTTAAAATTACTGACAAAAACGTAAACAACTAATACTAAAGAGTACGTAGTATTTACAAACATTTTATGTTAGAAAGTAAGACTAACTGTAAAAATATAAAGACTTCATCCCTTTAATCTGGAGTTAAATCAAAAATAACCCGGAATAAATTTACAAGGATAATTCTGCACGGAAAAAAAAAGGATGGTGTATATGGAAATGTCTATGTTTTTTTGGTGTGGACACATGAGTATATATTCTAAAAATTTTTAAAAGAAAAGTAATTAAAGAAAATTGACTTCGTACTAATGAATGTTATAACACTATCAAAATCGATATGTAGCTTTACTTAGTCGGTACCCACGGGTACACAGAGGGGTAGGACTTGGGGGGAGGGTGTAGGGAGGGGTGGGGTAGGGAGACCTAACAGGGTCTCGTGGCCGAAACTCACGGAACGAAGTACGAAGCTTGAACGTGACCAGTAGAAAAATGTATACCATTGCGTATACAAAGTCACGACAAGAGAGTTTAGTATGGTGGGAACGGAAGAGGGTCTCTCAATTTTCGAACAAGAAATGTAAACACAGAGAAAACGACGGAACATAAATTCTAACAACAAAGGCAGAAAGATTTAAGGTATATATACGTAATTATATGTCACAACAAAGAGAAAGACTGAACGAAGAGAGACATATTATCCGAGATCAAAGTAGGCGGAGTAATCCTGACTGAATTTATTATAATCAAAATTTTAATATAGAATAAGAGTGAGACGGCTTTCAACAAACACTACAGTAAAGTACATAAATCCTTTATGAGTAAACTAAAAATAAGAGCTGTAATATAACAAAGTCGGACGCCAGGAATCTATACTCGTCGTTACTATAAGCTATAGATGGTCCAGGACACGTGACCTCTAGAAACTTGAATTCCCTTGAGAACAAATCAGTATTAGTCTAGTCATAGAACCTGAACTCACTTTTTCGTACACGTACCAGATCTTATCTCTTTGATGTAGAAAGAGTATTATTTGACTTTCTCCATTTCTCTAGTATAAACAAATTTTAATAACGGTTAAACTTTTTTACACGAAAACATTACAGACAATAGTATCTACTAGTAAAGCTTTAGACAATAAACTATGACGAATGAAAAACTCATTCTAGATTAGGATGGGACTCCATTCACCCATATGATTGTACAAATTAAAGGAATTTCTAACGGAAAAAACGAAAGAAAATAAAACTTATATATAAATATATACAAATTAACGTTTATGTACATTACGAAATTAACACAGTTAAATGGTACTTTAGAGACTAGACAATTGTCTGAGAGTCTGTACGACGTAAAGAGTTCAAAGTGGTCCGGTACATACCGGAAACCAGAAGTCGACTGTAACAAAAGGTGTAAGAATTTAAAGACATAAGAAGGTAGTATGAGGGGGTGGGGAAGTGGGTTTACCTGGTCAGAAATAATATTTAGACTTTAACTGACAGGTAAGTAGGGTCTTTTGTATAAAAAACGGTCGAAGTTCGGATAACAGATATTTTCGGTTTCTCTCATTTCACATACTTTGGTACTCCAAGGTCTTATTGAGACGTATCAAAACCATGGATCGAAAAAGACGTAGTCTAATGACAATCGATAATATTTTTATTACTCATAATGAATTTTTAAACCTTATAACGTTAATAATACGGTGGATTCCAAATTTGTAAATCAACATAAAACTCTTATAATTCAATATACATTTAAACACTACTAATCTAGAAACCAAAACGACTTCTTGTATCACTCTCCCTTATCGGACTTCGGTGGTTACTAACCTAAACCTATGTATATTTTTTTAAGAAGTAAAGTTACAACACTTCACTACTCTATACGAAGGTTCCCTCTTACCCAAAATTTTCTAATATTTGTTTACGGTATCTAACAAAACCCATTCAGGAAATATAAATACAAAAGTTTGTAAAAACTACCTTTGATACTGTTTGGAAACCTTTCAAAATCTTGAGACAACCTTCCGACATGTCAAACGAGTATCTAAGAGACTCGGAGAGAACAAAAGATCATCGTAGAACAAAAAAAACCATCGTGTGAAAAGAATGAAGGGTGGTTGTCGTAAACAAGAAAAAATAAAGTAATTCTAAGGAGGACTCTAACCGACAGAACTTTTAGACTGTAGAGAACTACAATCAATGTTGAACCTGGACTCTAGGAAAGGGTTACTTTACCCCTTTAATTCGTTTTATACCCTAGAAGGAAACCTACTTGACGTAGAATTAAAACTAAAATTTGTACATCCTACATTTCGGTTTCTGTAGTATTCCAATCTACTAAAATAAACATAAAAAAATTGACTTAAATAAAGACTACAGGAAAAGACCAATGAAACCACCTATATATCAATGTCAAGTATTTTTTCTTACATATCCTGGTAGATCGTACTACACGAGATACAGTAAACGGAAAATGAATCACTTACCCAAATAAACCACGGTGACGTCTCGAAAAATAAAGGAGGACCGGTTCAATTCCAACTCTTTTAATGAAGAGGAATAATTTTCCTTTAATAGTCAGAAACAAGAGAATAATGGTTAATAGTTAGACTTCTTTATCTCGTCTTATATTACCGAAGAGCTAGACCCAAAGTACATCCTTCCTAAATAGTATACAGATAATATAGCATTTCGTAATATCAATGAATTTCCTATATTTTAATGAAGACAAAACGGATACTTCGACTATTGGATGAGTTGGACTAGTAAAAACTTTGGTAGCTTTGAAAGTTCATACGAACAAAGACTAAAATATGAAATACTTGAAGCAATTATTACTTGAAATAAGATAAGAAACAATGGTAAACTCATACAATCAGAACAATGGATGAGTATTTTAGTACAAAAATAAAGGTGTTTGACGAGGATAGATATAAATAGAATGTCCAAAGTTGAGTCAATAGTGGAGAGTTACATACGAACTGAACGGATATTATAGGCGACACAAATGAGAGACAAAGTAAACACCGTGGTTTGTGTCTCAGACCGTATGTTAATTATTAACAACGTAATAGTCACTTGAACATCAAGGATTAATGGATCAATAGATCAATGGATTAAGAGAAGGAATTTAAAAGAATCAAATGTAAATTGAAAGATAAAATACTAGTTTCACAAACAGTCGTCGATACGATTTTTTGTGATGAGGAGTAGGACGTATTAATAAAGGGTACTAAAAGGAAGGACTTTGACCTTTTCTACGAGTATATTTTAAACAAGTTAAGAATGATTTACAAATCAACATTCTTCAAAAGTCTCATAATACGATAGTTCGATGATACATTGAATTTATAAAAATTTGGAAAATTTGTAAAAATCTCTCTTGTATCTGGACCTTATCAAATCTTTAACATCAAGAGCGAACGAAGAAACTTCTTACTGTTTCTTACCACTTCAGAATTATTTATCTATAAACCTTGAAACTAAAAGAACAAATAACCACTACGTCTAATAGTTCTTACAAGGAGTCTCAGGATAATTAACACTCTTACTTAGTCAATCATAAGGGATTCTAAGTGAATACTAAATCAAATGATAAGATTAAAACTTGACACCGTTGTAAAATTGTATCAATTTACATAAAAAGACATAGGTAAAATAAAAACTCTTGTAAATGTACAAGACAATTAAATTTCCACCATAACAATCGGTGAACATCGTGAAGATCATTCAAAGTTAATGAAAACGTAATTTTAACAATCCTTATTGTTGTATAATAGACGACTATCATTTTAGTAAATACACATAGTTACATCAAATTGGTTATACGAGAAGGAAAGACACATGTAATATACATACGTACATGTTATATATGTAATACATATGGTATATACTTATGTACATGGTTTATCTTGGAGTGATAGTTCCTACTTATATTGTCATACGAACATATGAGATGGAACTACAAAAACTATAAAAAACGACCTTATATGAACGAAATGTTACAACTCAGTCAACGATGACATTTTGTAACACTTCGTCGAGATACATATGTATGTAGGGGAGGGAGACCTCGAAGGGGACGGTAAGGTGGGTAGATCCAGTAGTGCCTCAACACGAGACTCGAGGGACACGATATGTCCTCGAAGAGCGACAACATTTTTACCATCGTATATATACAGTTATGACGAGAGTTAAGTAGGAGGGAGAGGAAGGATGGACAAAGGTGTTCAGACAAGAGACACAGACACAGAGATAAGAACGGGACGCTTATTCAGGTAGTCATGATAAAAAGATCTAAGACATATATACGCAATCATATACTATAAACAAAAGGAGAAAGACTGAATGAAGCGAAAAATACTGTTCGAGATCCAAGTAGGTGTAGTCAAGTCGACTGAGTTAGAGTAAGGAAAAATACTGACTCATTCTAAGGTAATATATATATGGTGTAGAAATGGACAGTAGATAGCTACCTGTAGAACCGACGAAGATAGAGGACCGATAACATTTATGACGACGTTCCTTGTGACCCCATGTACACAGAAAAACTCAATATTAAAAGTGTCCCATATACGGGTCGTCACCCTAACCAGGTTCCGACTTGGTCCTTCTTCATCTTTTACATTTTCTGGTTAGCATTCATTACTTTATTTTTGACAGTAATTTTTAGAAGGTTGTGTGTTTTCAGGTCGTGGTCTACTGAAGGGTCCGTTTAGGACAGTTTGTGAATTACTTCTCGATTGAGAAGAGGAAAATTTTGAAAAGGTTTTACGACGTTTTCCTCTTCGTAAGGGTTTAAGCAAGAAGTTCTGGTGGTAGTGGGACTATAAATTTCGTCTGTTTCTATAACGTTTTTTTCTAAGGAAGAGGTCCCTTAGAGGGGACTCAGTCCCTAGTTTGGACCCAGAGAACATAACGTCCGTCTAAGAAATGTCTACCTCGGTGGTCCCCTCTGGATGTTTTTTTTTTTTTTTTTTTTTTTTTTTTTCTTTCTTTTAGTATCTGGCTATAACGACTACTTGTACCTGTGTTGTTAGGAGTTGTTTTATGATCGTTTGTCCTGGGTCGTTGTTTAATTTTCCTAGTATATGGTACTAGTTCACCGCAAATAGTGTCCCTATGTTTCTAAGAAATTATATTTATTTATTATATAGTTATATAGTTTTATTTAGTTACACCATATGGTATAATTGTTTGATTTCTTATTTTTAGTATACTAGTAGAGTTATCTACGTCTTTTTAGAAAACTGTTTAAAGTCGTGGACAAATACTAGTTATGAGAGGTCTTTAGCAGCACGACGACGACGACGATTCAGTGAAGTCAACGTAGGCTGAAACACGCTGGGGTATCTGCCGTCGGGTGGTCCGAGGAGACAGGGACCCTAAAAGATCCGTTCTTATGACCTCACCCAACGGTAAAAGAAGAGGTCTTTTACCCGTATCTCCCTTGAATGAGTTGTATTATTTCCGGCACATACTGTCTGAGTGTCGTTCGTAGTAAGAGTCACTACTTTTTGACTTTCGTAAAGGGGATTGTAGTCCTTGTTCTGTTCCTACAGGTCAGAGTGGTGAATAAATTGTATCAAAACATTCGGGAGTGGTACCGTTAATCTCTTCTTTTTCTTTAATTTCCTTATATTTAACTTTTCCTTCTTCATTTTGACAAACGTCTACTGTACAATGATATATGTCTCTTAGGTTTTCTAAGATGGTCTTTTGACGACCCTGCAATAGTTACTTGAACCATTTCAAAGTCCTATGTTTTAATTACGTGTCTTTAGAGAACGTAAGGATATGTGATCGTTGTTTTCTCATTTTTCTCTTTAATTCTTTCATTAGTGTAAATGGTAGTGTTGTTTTCTTATTTAATGGATCCTTATTTAGATGGATTCCTTCGTTTTCTTGATATGACTCTTTTGATTTTTTTGTGATTACTTTCTTCAGTTTCTCCTACGTTTGACTACCTTTTTATATGGTACAAGAAGATAACCTTCTTAACTATCTCTTTCCTAACTATCTTAACTATCTTTTAATTATATGATGTGTTTCGTTAGATGTCTAAGTCACGTTAGGGATAGTTTAATGGTTACCGTAAGGAGTGTCTTAATCTTGTTTTTAAAATATCAAACATACCTTTGTGTTTTCTGGGACTTTTTTATTTCAGTAGAACATTTTCTATTTACCCCGTCGTCCTTAGTCCAAGGGACAGAAGTTTGATATGATGTTTCGATATAATTAGTTTTGTGATATCATATCATGACCGTGTTTTTTATCTTTATATCTGGTCGTCATGTCCTACCTTTCGGGTCTCTATTTGGGTGTATAAATACCAGTGGATTAGATATTGTTTCCTTCGTTCTCATGTTCAGTTCTCCGTTCTCTTTTCCGTCGGAGAAGTCATTCACCACGACCCCTTAGACCTGTCAATGTACATTTTCTTACTTTAATCTTAAGATGGAGTATAGTATATTTTTTTATTTGAGTTTTACCTAATTTCTGACCTTTGACATTTTGAGAATCTCCCTTTGTCCTTTTTATGAGAAACTGTATTTAGTGTCGTTCTAGAAAAAAACTGAATAGGGCATTTTATTACTGTTATTTTTGTTTATTAACCGTGGATTAATTCGTATTTTTGAAAACGTGTCGTTTCCTTTGGTATTTGTTCTACTCTTCTGTTGAGAGTCCTACCCTCTTTTATAAACGTTTACTTCGTTGTCTGTTTCCTAATTGGAAATTTTATATGTTTGTCGGATACCTCGAGTTATAGTTTTTTAGTTTGTTAGGTTATTTTTTTACTCACTTTCTGGATTTATCTGTCGAGATGTTTCTTCTGTATGTCTACCGGTGTTCCGTATACTTTTCTACCAGTCATAGTGATTAAGAATCTCTTACGTTTAGTTTTGATGTTACTCCATAGTGGAGCGTAGTCGGTCTTACCGGTAGTAGTTTTTTAGATATTCGTTATTTACGACCTCTCCCACACCTATTTTCCCTTGGGAGAATGTGACAATCACCCTTACGTTTAACCATATTGGTGACACCTCTTGTAATACCTCCAAGAAATTTTTTGACTTGTATCTAGATGGAACTAAGAAATAGGATACCCGAAACATTTTAAAGTACGAAATATTAAAAATCTCAAAATAAACACTATAAATTTCTTTAAAACATACACAAAATATATTTTAAAATTACTCATAATGTTTATAAAACTATGAAACTAAGAAAGATCACAGTAATATAAACTACTCCGAAGGTTAGTAATAGTCTGGTTGGTTGGTTGTAGTGATTGTTTCATCTACATAATTGTCACGTAACTTTCTGTGTACGTAATAATTCAATCATACTCAATACACGAGAAAACGTATGACAAGTAATACTGTAAAACTATAAATTTTATTAAGTCACGTATTCTTAAGTGGATATCGGATTCATGTGACAATTCGTCAAATAATAAAATAAAAACAAAAAGTTTATGGTCCAAAGAAGTCGTCGCCAACTTTTTCCGACACGGGATATTGGCTTACTTTGAATACTAACACCCTTTATGACCCTCACCGTTCTGGTGGAATAACGTCGTTAATTACTTTTAGTTCTTTAGTCTAGAACCCTACGTTCCACGGTGTCAACCGTAACTACACTTCCTGACCGGGTAGGTTTATTCTCCGTTTCCCTTCTTTCTGGAGTAAGACTTACATACCCTAAAACGTCCATAAATAAAACGATTTTAAAAAATAAGTCTATAGAAAAATTTTTGTCCCTAAATTTTTGACTTAAAAGACAAGGTTATGAAGTCTCTGGACTACCTAGTATACCTTAATGAGGTTTCAGTAAATAAAGAGGATTAAGAAGGGAACGGGGGTCTTACCTCTTCGTTACCTTCCTTTACAATCCTTGGTCGTGCACAGTCGACTTCGGTGTATCGACCGTGTATTCGTTCTTCAACAGTTAGGGATCATTTTTGGGTCACATTAGAACATCGATAATAGAAAATTAACAAAGAGAGAGAGAAAAAAAAAAAAAAAACATACTATTTATCACCCATCACGGTGGATTGAAATAAAGACTTCTTCTCTTAAGAACAGATAAAAGACCTTCTGACTTTTCAAGAGGTTAGAAATAAATCCAGCACTCCTTAAGATGTCGTGAGTAGGGGTGAAATACTGGGTTGCTCGGAACATAGAACGTCAGATACTGGAGTCGTTTCCCGTTCGTCTTCAACTACGGTACTTCGGAACCGAAAAGTTATATTTCCACTATACTAGATTATTAAACTCTTATCTTTTATAAAGTACTCAAAAGAATAACATATATTCCACTAAATAAACCCCGTTTATCATGGTAGTTTGTCTGAAAGGTTTATGAAAAAACGTTCTTTCAATCTTCGTGAATTTGAAACTCAATCCTTTAAAAATCCTCATTAATTCAACACTGTACTTTTATCATACAAGATACAATTACTTTCCATATCTTTGAACTTCGGAAAAATTAGACAATTTTTACTCTTATATACAATCTGATTAAAAATATAAGAAAAAATAAAATAAAATAAATAAATAACCGACGTGACACACCGAACGTTCTAGAGTCAAGAGACTGGTCCCTAACACGAACCTGGTACCGTTACTTTCGGGCTTTAGGATTGGTGCTCCGATAGTCCCTCGAGGGACCATAATAATGAATACATATTATACTTAAAGGAATTAAATTTTATTTGACATCATTCTTTTTATTCGTTAGATACGTAATGGTTGACACAGGAGTCTCCGTTAAATCATATTTCGGGACCCCCTGAATGTCAAAATTTACCAGGGTCTACTTATAATATAAACTTTAAAACGTTGAAAAGGTAAAACAGAGAACGACAATCTATAAGGAAGTACATATATACCAAAATTTTTAGACACGGAAAAATATTAACTCTGATTTCATTTTTACCAGTAACTTGTTACGAGATCATCCGAGAAGACACTCCGTTTAGACTCGATGGTCCCTTCGGATGATAATTCTCTGTAAAGATTCATATTTCTGTCCGGTTGAATTTTTCATAGTCACCGATGTGCGAACTGAAATAGAATATTAGATATCTGTTATGTAATCTTATACATTACTTAGGTATGTGGAAAAGGTTTCCTTATGGGTTCTGTCTTTATCGTCATTTCAATATTTACTGTCAGTAGTTAGTTTACTTTATTAAATCTACTTCAAAAAGAGAGAGTTTCTCTACCTCTGACCCGTTCACCAGTCCTGCCTTTATGTTACACGAAAATTGAAACATACTTTCTATTACAAGTCAAGGTGTAACGACTTGTATCAAGACAAAAACGGTTTATTTAGGAGATGAAGTTTAATGACAGGTTTACGAAATAATGAAATCACTGAACAAAAAAGAAACATCTTCGGTGTGACTTAATGATATTATACTTAATTACTCGAAATAAGTGTCTATTCCTTCTCTTTTATATTTTGTTTAACATAATGAGACTATAATAAACCCACAATAATTAATAATAAAACAGATCTTCGGGTTTCGTGTGAATTTCTTATTGGGTAAAATCCGTGTCTCCTTTCTTTACACAATAATGACAGTGTACCTGGCGGACTTTTCACTGTTATTGATCTAATTCTTCCTCGTATTTTTACTGAAAATTTTTAAAGAATTAAACAAGGGAATCCAAATTCCTTCCCTTCTGTCAACAGTAAAAGAAGAACTTCAGAAAACTTAAGAGTAAAGCTAAGACCATTTAAAGTATCTTTCACTTATAGTCACCTTTATATTCGTCAGAACTAAAAATTTTGTTTGTGTTCTCACAAAACATAGAAGGGGGTATCCGGGCACGAAGAAGAAGAGGACACTAAGAACAGCCATGTGTAAATCTACAATGACTACTCTTCGTCGCGTTTCGGACATAGTCATTTTAATGGTTCCTTGAGAACTTGTTTGCTCCTAAAGGACGTTATGCTCTAATGGTGAAACACTTACGGTGACTCCTTAGACTACGAAACCGTTTTGAAGCCTTTTGGTAGTAGTTACTCTCGGAATTAAAGTTCCATTGTACCAAGTAACGGATGGGATCCACCATCTATTTATATTAAATAATTGAGAATGTAAGACGTTGACGATTCTTTACAGTCGTCAGAACTCTTTTCTTATTGATAGAATTTTCATACCCCAAAAGAATCGACAATCGTAATAAGTTCATGAAAATTAAAATTTTAATAAATACAATTTGAATTAAAACTTGAGTGTCTTAACCCTTAATCTTTATTAACTCCTAGGACTCTCTTTGATTTTCCTATAGGCTCTCCGACTCTGTTACAAGGACTCTCTTAGACCCCTGTACAAAAACTACGGGAAAGAGAGGGTTGTAGGATATCATCACTAAGTCAGTTTTCCTATTTCTACCTATAACCCCAGAACCTCACTAGAAAGAACATAAAAAGAAACTGACAAAAAAGAGGTAGACGAGAAAACCTCAAAGACAAAATACGAGTAGAACCAGAAACAACAAGGAAGTACAGAAACAGTGACACTAAAGGGGAAAGTTTATAAAAAAAAAGAAGTAATAACTCTCTTCGGAGAAAGTAGACCAGTGGTGCCAGTGATTAAACCAAAAGTTGTTACACATTCGTTATAAGATCAAGTATGTTTGAAATAAAATTCTCAATACAAAAACTAAATGTTTCAAAAAGAAAGACCATTCTGTTTATATCAAGTATCTCAAGTATTTTGTGTTTATTTAACCAATTGTTTACGAACAAAAATTATGTTTTCTCTTTCTTTAAAATGGACCCGAGATGTCTATCGTTCCCCATTTGACATGACTTTTTGTGAAACTGATCAAGGTATACTGTTTGTGTTATCACCTAAAGTGGCAATCAGAGATAACCAAATCGAGTAATCATGATTACTAGTTTCGACACCGAAGATTGTTCCCAGAACAAAACGGACCTGTCAGGGTCACATTAATAATTAACACAGAGTGATGTAAGAGTCTTCGTAAGGCCAAACCTACTATTTAATGTGCCAGTGGAACCAATATTGTGCAATAGGTCAATCGAATCAAGACAAGGTAAAGGTGTCTAATACGAGACAGATTTTGAATTACTCGGTAAATATTCACACGGTCAGAAACACCACGAGTCTCTCTCTTAAACGTGTAAATATAGAAAGGTGTGTAAATAGTGTTAGTTATTTTCGAAAATGTTTACACCCAGTTACCTTTAAAATACAATCTTCTTATTTCATAGTAAATAGAGATCAAAAACGATGAGAAAACACTCTGTATACTAATTTCTCACTATACTGAAAATTCTTTGTTTACGTGGTTTAATTATATAAGTTAATTTATAGGAGAAATGGGTCCCTTAAAGGAAAACTCTGATATAGACATGAATGTCTTGAAACGACAATGAATATTATAAAATTATCGAAGAGAGAATAGTAACTATAGTCGGGTAAATAGTATAAAATTTTTTCTTAAGAATTTCATACTCAAACAGAACTCTTTTAGACTTAAATCAACTCCTTCAGATACTTTTCTCATCAACTAAGTAGTTCGACCTGACCATGATGAAATCCGATTGTCGTTCAATCTGGTCAAATGACCACTATTCTGGTCAGACAAAAGACGCGAACATGCACTTGAGACTTCCGTTATGACCTACTCCTCCAATTTTTGTTTACGAAACTCTTTACCGTAATAATAAACCTCCTTCCATATATAACGTTTACGTACGTAGTAAGACAATATAACCAAACTTTTAAGTTAACCGACGAAACGTCTTATCACTAAGTCTACTGGGGTCTTGTTATTCGGACGGTCTTGAACTTATAAGAAAGGAAGAAACAAAAAGTAGAAAAGGAAAATAGAACTAGAAAAGATTAGAAACACACAGAGTGAGAATAATTGTACACAGGTACGTCTCAAATCTTATTTTCGAAAGACAAAAACAGACAGCCACTGGGCTACTATTTCCAATTTCCTTCATCCTGTTTTATCTTTAGTCACGGTTGTTACAGGGAGAGTCCGAACAGGTCGGGGAATCGTCTCACCCTAGGAAACGAGTGGGACATTAGATCGGGATATTTCAGGTAGGGAAACAATGAACTGATGACACACTTGAACAAATGAAAATATACATCCAAAGGGAAGAACCCAATTTGCGTTTGAAGTTAGACTTCAAGACAAAATAGAATTAAATATTTACTACTTCTCTCCCTTATACTTTTGACCTCCAATCACTTTAATATAAATTAAAAGACCAAGTTCCCCATGGAGTTTTGTTAGAACTAACAAACCTTCATTTATGCATTCATTACCAATGCCGACGATATTTAATCCAAGGACTTCCTAGTTCAATCCTCATCTTTTTCTTGTTCATATTTCAAACACACACACACACACACGTCCATATTATTTGGGTTAAAGATAAACATTGTTCAACTTCTCAAGTTCATCTTCAAAATAAGAAATAACAGTTCTTATATAAGTACCCAACTCTTTACTCCTCTCAAACGGTAGACCACCAAACGTTTCCGTAAATGATAATAATTTCAACATAAAGATAAATTTTAATCTAAAAATTCTTCTTTTTTACAAACCTTTATAAAAATAATGTCTTTGAGAGTATATTCTAGTATGATAATTTTAAAACTAAAATTAATCTAAGATTCACATTCTCTGAGGTTTAGTAGGAGAACATATCTTAGTAACCCCAAATCTACTAAAAAATAAAAAGGTTCAAGTTCAGAGGTACTTTTTCGTATCGAATTACTCCTTTAAAGTACAGACAGAGGTCTGAAGTGACAACTTTACATGTAGGGTGATTATAATGTAAAACGTTTGTCGTTCTTGTTTTACATCAAAATGAAACCCTACACCTATCAAAGTAGATTTTTTATTTCAGGTTTTCGAGAATGTTAGGACTGAAAATACAATCGTATAGACAATGGACATCTAAATTACAGAATCTTTTATCATCCAGGAAATAAATTCCAATTACTAAACAGGACCTAAAGCGGTACCTAAAAGACTTATGAAACTATTAATAAAGGTATGTTACAATAAACTATCAAGAAAGGTTTAACCGAAGACACAAGTAAAAAAAAAGAATAAAATTCCATTAGAATAAATAAAGAGTACTAAATTAATCAAAATGTAACGTAGAACTAAAATAATTTTTATTAGTAAAAGACTTACTAATCGCGTCTTAAATGGTTGGTGGACTGCGTATCTACGTATTTTACCTAAAAATGTCGAACAGTAGACATTAAAGTATCTAGGCTCTAGTCGGACAACAACCCGTCGACTAAGGTCTGACGATACATCTTGAACTCTTTTAGTAAAATAGTCTCGCATTTTTACACGGTTAACTTAAAGGACATTAACTGGCCTTTGCTAATAATGTTGAACACTCTCTTGTAGTCGACGTCAATCTACTTTTACTCGAAGGAGTACGTCAAGTGAAAGATTTACTTAGTCCAAACAAATAATGTATAAAAAAGTTTCAAGACGTCATCTCAACCACTTTTACATAGACTTGGAACATATCCTAAATGTAAATTTTCTTATAACTGTTTTAAGAAATTATCCATCGACTAAAAAAAAAGAAAAACTTTCTAGTAGTACACATGACAACAACTTAGTATATAATACAGTATTCTCTTTTTAAATCTTTAATAGACTGTCATCACCTTTTTCAGAGAATCGGTCTCAATTTTGTACACCTAAGATCTCGAACTGACATCATAAGTCCTCGAGACTTTGAGATTCAAGTTCGATATAGGAAGTATCATAGTTCACTTAAATCACATACACCTTCAATAAACATGTGAGCGTCCTCTTAATAATAACACTACCAAATTGAACCGTGAACCTCTTAGTTACCAACTGATTCTACTTTCGATCCTACGGGACCAGGACCAGAGTCGAGACTGGGGTTGTTACGACTTCAAAAGATTAGACATTTTACTCCTCTGACCCGATCTAAGAGAGACTTCGGGGAACTATAAAAGTATAAGATTTAGGGTAGAAAGTGAAAACTAAAAAGGATGTCCCCAGGAAGAAGTAAAAGTTCTGGGTCGTGACGTCAATTCACTGAATATAAAACATCTTGGGTTCACCGAAACATTTCAGTACCGTGTCCAACCATATAATATGAAGACTCCGTACCCCCATTACTTGAAGTCCACTGTAGATCTCATGACTCGAAATATCTCAAACACAAATCAATTCCATCTTTGAGGTTATGAAACCGGTGGACTACACTTCTTGATTGAGTAACTATTTCTGGGACTACGACCCCTTCTAACTTCCGTCCTCCTCTTCCCCTGTTGTCTCCTACTCTACCAACCTACCGTAAAGTGATTGAGTTACCCGTACTCAAACTCATTTGAGATCCTCAACCACTAGCTGTCTCTCCGGACCATAGGACGTCAAGTACCCCAACGTTTCTCAACCCGTGTTGACTCACTGACTTGACTGACTTCCATCTTTCATGACACTTATATCTTTTACCATCTTGTCAAACACATCTTCTGACATATTTCTTCTTGAAACACCTCCCCCTCTTCTATAGAATCTTAAATTACAGAAACAAGAGTTAAGTATCTGTCTCCAAACACAGCGAGATAAGGTATCATGGAAAGATCTAGGTTTTTCAAAAAGAAATACGTCAACAGATGTGTTTAACAAGAAGGTAAAAGATATAAGTGTCAAAAAACCGAACAAATGACTATATTAGTTAACTTACTTTCGAAACACTTTTAGACACCCCATTTATTCATATTCTTTTAACACATCTACTCGAACACTTTGGAGACAGATCTGTTGTACAACCCTTTAAAACTGAGAAGTCACCTTATATTTTGAGACCCGAAGGGACCATCGAGTCTACCATTTCTTAGACGGACGTTACGTCCTCTGAGTCCAAACTAGGGACCTACTCCTTCTAGCCGGACCTCTTCCTTTACCGATGGGTGAGATCACAAGAACGGACCTCTTAAGGTACCTGTCTCCTCGAACCGTCTGTATTAACCTGGACTATTCCGACACTTTGGAGACACATCTGTTGTTCCTCCCTTTAACACTGAAAAGTTATATTATATTTTGATATTCACGAATCGTAAAACTTTTCATCAATACCGACAGATATAAAGTATACCTTTTACTAAAGAAGATAGTGATTATTAGTCCATGGTTACTCAAATATAATTAATCGATGGTATTAGGAGAGACATCTAAACGACGTCTTTTGGTGAGTTTGTTGTGTGATCGAGTCCCAAGGAGTTACAGTCGGGATACCTGTAATGCCCCGTCCATTAAGAAACAACATGTGACATCCTACTATCTTCGTAGAAACCGGAGATGGGAGATCTACGGTCATCATGAAAGGGTCATACTCTTCGTTTTACACGGGTCTGTAAAGGTCTATAAAATCCTTCATGTTTTAGTGGAACCCCTCCTGCTGACACAGACCTACTTAGTACTTAATTTTACTCGAACCCCTCCCTTAGTGGTCGTACACATGAGTGACCGTCGATAAAAAGAATTTTAAATATCAATGATTTTACATAGAAAAATGTAATCTTTATAGAAAAGATTAATTGGTATTACAATTAATTTAGGGAAGTCTATTAGACTTACTATCAAGGATTTACAGAAATTTTTAAAATAAATAAATAAATAAAAACCTCCGATTAATGAAATGTTATAACATAACCAAACAGTATGTGACTGTACTTAGACGGTGCCCATATGTGCACCAAGGGTTAGGAGTTGGAGGGAGGGTGGAGGGAGGGGTAGGGTAGGAAGACCCAGTAGGGTCACGTGGTCGGGACTCGTGGGTGGGACATAGTACGTAGCTTGGACCTGACCGCTAGACAAAGTGTATACTGTTATATGTACAAAGTTACGGTAAGAGGGTTTGGTAGGGTGGGAGTGGGAGAGGGTGTCTCAGGTTTTCTGACAAGATATGTAGACACAAAGAAAACGACAGAGCGTATGTCCCAATAGTAGTGGTAGAAAGATTTAAGGTATATATACACAATCANCAGCGTGTCTCAGTCTGTGTTGACTTTCGCTGAATCGTCGCAGTCGTCGTCAAGATACTTTTTATGTCAACCATCGAACTAACCCTAACGTAACTTAGATATCTAACGAAACGCATATGAGTAGAAGTGACATAACTAAGAAGACTAAGTACTTGTGCCATATAAAGAGGTAGATAAACACAGGAGAAACTAAAGAAAGTGGTCACAAAATATCAAAAGATATATATCCAGAAAAAAAAGAAATCCATCTATATAAGGATTCATAAAATAAGAAAAGTAACGTTACCACTTACCTTAACAAAGGAATTAAAGAGGAAGACAAAAGAGTAACAATCACATATCCTTACGTTCCCTAAAGACACACAACTAAAATATAGGACGTTGAAATGATATAAGTAATTAATCGAGATCATTAAAAGACCACCTCAGAAATCCCAAAGACACATATCCTAGTACAGTAGACGTCTATCATTCTCAAAATGAAGAAAAAAAGGTTAGACCTAAGGAAAAGAAAAAGATGAGACTAACGACACCGGTTTTGAAAGGTTTTGATACAAGTTATCATCACCACTCTCACCCGTCGGAACAGAACAAGGACTGAAATCCCCTTTACGAAAGTTAAAAAGTGGTAACTCCTATTACAAACGACACCCAAACAGTATATATCGAAAAGAATACAACTCTTAAGTCGACACTTCGGCAGACCAGGACCCGAAAACAAACGACCTTCTAAAGACTAATGTCAAAGGTAAAGGCACGAACACTACCCAGACAATTCTAAAAGGTAAAGAAGGGTCAAGTCAAAACCTTTCAACATGGAAAGATTCTCAAACAGGTAAAGAAGGTGCAACAGGTAAAATAACCGTATATCAACGACTATCGTCAGAGAATACTAGGAAACATAAAGACACAACAGACAACACTAGAGAGGTAAAAGTGAAGATTAAAACAAATAAACTAAAAAAAGGGAAACAAAGAACTACTTAGACCGATTACGAAACAGTTAAAATAAATAGGAGAGTTCCTTGGTCGAAAACCGAAACAACTAAAAACGATACCAGAGAAAACAAAGAAAACGTAAATAAAGACGGGATTAAAAATTCTAAAGAAAGGAAGATGATTGGGACCCCAACAAAGAAGGAAGAGATCAACGAAATGTACATCTCAATCCAATAAATAAACTGAAAAAAGAACAAAGAACTCCATTCGGACATAACGACACTTGGAAGGGGAATCGTGACGAAAATTTCACAGGGTATCCAAAACCCAACAACACAAAAGTAAAAGTAAGAAAAGATACGTATAAAACTAAAGAAAAAACTAAAGAAGACACTAAACAACCAATAAGTCGTCGTACAACAAGTCGGAGGTATACAAACTTAAAAATTATCAAAAGGAGGACATTAACTGTAGATTAGAATGAGAAGTAATACCAGTCTTTTCTACGAACCTTACTAAAGTTATAAAAACTTAAATGGTTCCGATCTAAATACCGGGATAGGACCTCTTCCAAGGTACACGTGAACTCTTTTTCCACTTTAAGTAACAAAACCCCCACTTTACAGGATATCTATAGTTAATCCAGATTGACCAGAGAACATAGTAAATTTCAAACACAAAGGAACAATTAAAAGACAAATCAATTAGATAGGTATCCACACTCACCCCCATAATTTCAGAGGGTGATAATAACACCATAATAATTAAAGGGGAAAGTATGAACAGTCGTAAACAGAATGAATAACACCACGAGGATACAACTTATGTACATATAAATACATTTAGAAGAAGAACCTAACTAGGAAACTAGTAATACATCACAGGAAGAAAAAGAGAAAAGTGACGGAAACAAAATTTCAGAAAAATAGACTATACTCATAACGATGATGACGAAAGAAAACCAGAGATAAACGCACCTTATAAAAAAAGATCAGGAAGTGAAAGTCATTCATACACGGAGAACAAAGTTCCACCCAGAGAACATCCGTTGTATATATCCCCAGAACAAAAACATAGGTAAGTCGGTCAGAAACAGAAAACCAACCCCGTAAGATGGATAAATGTAAATTCCATTAATAGCTATCCATACTAGGGTAACGGTAAATGAAACAACAAAACCCAAACTCAAATATGTGGGAAAAACACAAAGGACAGATCTCTCCTAGGAAATCGTAAACAACCTCTCGACCAAAATACCACGACTTAAGAGAGTCGAAAACGAACAGACATTTCGAAAACTAAAGCGGAAGTATAAACTTACTCTAGGAACAACCCATGTCATTAGACCCAACATCAAATAAAAGAAAGTAGTGAAATTCATACAGGACGGTAAAGGAAGACCGGACTTCTCAAAGATAACTTTCTAGTCGACAATAGGAATACCCTTAGGGGAACACACAATAAATAACAAAAAGGGAACTACGAAAATTATAAACAAGAAACACTTAAACTAATTATACACAGAACCCCACAAAGTGGAACCCGAATAGGATAAACCCTGAGAGACCCAAAGAACCTGAACCCCCTGATAAAGGAAGGAGTAAAATCCCTTCAAAAGTTGATAAAGAGGAGTTCATAAAAGAGTAACGGAAAGAAAAACAGAAGAAGAAGACCCTGAGGATACTAAGTTTACAATCCCGTAAATTGTAACAGGGTCTCCAGAGACTCCAACAGGAGTAAAGAAAATTAAGAAAAAAAGAAAAAAAGGAGAGACAAAGTAAATAAAGATGGTAAGACAGAAGAGAGAGTGATTAGGATAGAAGACGGAGACAATAAGATGACAACCAAGGGAGGTCTCACAAAAACTAGAGTAAATAACGTAATAAGTAATATACAACTGAAAAAAAAATTAAAGAAGAACCAGGAACAATTTGTAAAGAACGTAGAAGAGCTAGGAACAGAGGTCCGATAAATGGACATTGAGGCAAAACGAAAGTTTTAAAACCTAGTAAAAGTCATAGTAATAAACCTTAAGAAATAGTACATCGAAGGGATAGAGCAGGAGAAACCAAACCACCCGTAAATAGGACAAGGAAATGAACGACTCATAAAGAAACGGAAAAGCAGAACAAATATAACGACACAAACCCTATCGGAAAGGCATAAGACCGACAAACACCAAGGAGAAATAAAACCTCCGAGGATCGATACTCACCCCAACCTGGACACCGAACAGTTTAAAAGGACCAATCCTTTAGAACACAGACACAAGACCACCCACCTCGACCTAAAGAAGAGAGACCTCACGTGACTTCACAGGTCATTACTCAAAACTCTACAATCACCCAAAACACACTGAAACCCGTCGGACATATAACTTCGAGTCCCGATACAAGGACACAACAACCTCTTAAACGTACCATACAGAACGAGACTTTGAACAACCGGGAACTCACCACGAACCAAAGTCACATCCGTACCTCCGCAAACTACTCGAGGATATCTACTTACAAGGGACCTCAGTCCTCAAGAGACCACAAGAGTCCTAAACCTGAATTCGGAGGACGGAGACTAAAAGTCAGAGTTTGAATGTCATCGGGGTTCTGAAGACGTAGATATGTCGTGACTACTATTTTGTAGATCCAATTACTACTTTTCAAAGAGGTGTCACTCCCTGTGGACCTCTCCATGTGTCTCAATGTACCCCTTCTCTTCTCCCTCTTCCCTCTATCTCCACTGGTCCTCTTCGTCTCCCCCTTAGTTTTCCCCGTTCTTGTTCGATCGGTCATTAGTGAAGGGATACAAGAGAGGTGTCAGACCTAGGGAGTCTCTACAAGTACCTCAATGTGTCTCTTCTCTTCCCCCTCCTTCCTCTGTCTCCACCGGTGCTCCTACTTTCCCTCCTTAGTTTTCCTCTCTCTGTCCAGGTCGGTCGTTAGTCAAGGGATCCACAAGAGGTGTTGGGTCTTGTGTGTTTCTCTAAGTGTCTCAACCCATCTCTTCTCTTCCCCTTCCCTCCTCTATCTCCGATGGACTACCTATTTTTCCTCTCAGGTTTCTCCCTCTCTCTTTAGGTCGGTCATTAGAGTGAGGGTTCATTTTTACCCATGACTTCTAACCTAAGAATTTCCATGTTTTGACTATTGTTTATGGTTTTTCGTTTCTAATTTTTAGATCTCATCTCCAATATAAGAGTTTTTATGTTACAATTTCCTTTTTTGTTTCAGCGTTTTTAATATTTTATATATATATATACTTCAAACGAAATTTTTAACCCAGAAAAAAACGTATAATTATCATCCAATATTTTTACTTTTAATTTCCTCATTATCTCCTGAATTTTTATTTTTTTTTAAAATCCAATTTTTTACTATTATCATTTTTATATAGATCTTGACAGAGACCACAACAACACCTATCACGCCCCAGTCAAGTAAAAACCTATCAAGGAACTAGGCCGAATGTGAAGAGTTCTAGATATCCGGGGAAGGATACATGAACCACGATTGACGTCCCAAAATTAGATAACGTGGACAGTGAAGGTTTTACCAAGGGAGACAAATAAAATCGAAGAAGACAAACGACCGGAGAAGTCACAGATTAAAGATGGGACTGTGTTCCCCCGCCACCACCAGTGGAAAAACCGAACGGAAAAGCTAGCACGACACGCCTCCTTCCTTGTGACGTTTGTTTATAGTCACCGTAGACATCCCTCAAGAGGGTCACAGAGCCGGTGTTACCCAAACAGGGTCGAGTGCCACACACATAAAAGGGTCAGATGTGACGAGTCCGAGATCCGACGAGACGTCCCTTGACAGACTCCACCCGGGACCCAACTCACGTGAAAGGTCCAGATTCGGTGAGTCCAAGTCCAAGAGGCCATGAGATGTTTCCACATCTGAACTCGCCCGGACGCAAAACACGGGAAGGGGTCAGGCTCGTCGAGTCCACTGGTCCACGAACTACTCGCGCCAGTGACACTGAATAGTGGAGGGGACAGGGACGGCGAACCAAAAGACCCACATGTTGGCCGCACGGAAGAGTCGACACGACACAGAGAAGACCCCTCGACTAGAGACCGACGCTGGGAGGGCCGCCTACAGCTGGTAGGTCTTAGGGTTCCTCAGAACCAATCGTTACTTCAGACGAACGTGAAACCATCTACTACGGAGAGACCCCGACGCTAACGGGGGAAGGACGAGACCGACAGGAGCGCACGGATAGAGGTCACCCCCTACCCGGCCAGACGTCGGCCGATCGAGACGAGTCAGGAAACAAGACACTCGACAGGACCACCACAGAAGTCAAGTCAAGTCAAGTCAAGTCAAGTCAAGTCAAGTCAGCGAGTCAGCACAGACTGAGAAACGCTGGGGTACTTAACCAGCAGAATCCAATCCCGAAAAGTGCCTTGTCGATAGGGTGTCAGACCCAACGATAGAGATCAATCAAGGGAGTCTAACGGGAACCCCGTAATTCCGGGCCAGAAGGGACAGGTCAGGGGAGAACGATCGAACGATCACCGACTACGTTCGCAGACGTGACGAAGAGGTGACCCTCAACGGAAATCCGTGCATTAGACACCCCAAATTAATAAATAAATAAAAAGGAGGACCAATACAACGGAAGACTCCAAGGTTCCGAGCGGTGTCTAAATGGCCACTCTCACAAAGGACCACAAACCTTTGAAGAGAGAAAAAATTCTGAGGGAAGGACCCTACCTAGAGGTAGGGATGGAGAAAACAGAGAGAAAAATAGAAGATATAAAAAAGGATGGAGGAAAACCTCTGTCACCCGACGGAAAGACCCACGGACTACAGGAGACGGTCGTAAGTCTTCAACAAAACACCCAAAACGAGTCGTAAGTTTACAAGAAAACTACTTAAACACCCCCTCTTTCACCAGAGGGACAGGATAAGGAAATGGTAGAATCCTGACGGGGGGATTTAAAGTAGATTCCTTTTTTTTCAATAAAATTTCTCCCTTGAGTAAATGACGATTTGGGATATGACACCTTGGACTCTTGTATGACTTTGTAATGTCAACCGTTAATTAACATTAACCTGTCAATGATGATAAGACCATCTATAAAATTTTAATCTGAAAGTGGGATTACGTTATTCGGTACCTTTCACACGATAATGAATAGATGAGTTACTCTTACCTCGGTCTTTTAATATCACCAGTTCGCATTTGAGATCTCAGTCATGTTGGACACAAGTTTAGAGAGGATTTATGAATAGTTGAATCTGTAAAGAATTACAAAAGTCGGAAACAAAGAAGGGAACATTTTATTGTTATTATTGTTATAATAGAAGATGTAACGGTAACATCAAACCATTTTTACTCGTTATTTAAAATCACTGTAAAATATAAATTGGGTAAACCATTAATTTATGAATAAAGTCTTTTTTTTCTTTTTAGTAGTCTTGATACTTCTACATAAGTACGTAAAAACTTTTTACACGGTCCTTACCTTATTTATTTTTCTTTATATCACATCCATATACGTAAGACACATCCTTTCCCCCAAAATTAATATGGGACTTCTCAACAATGGGATCCACCGTGTAAGATAGTCTTTTATTGATTTGAGACATGTCAGTTCTTTTCCGATCTCAACGTGGTTTTTCACGTACACAAAGGAATACTTAACCCTTATAAATTTCAACGTGTGTACACCTATAATCCCACCTATGTAGTATAAGTTATCTTATCACTTGACCAAACGTAGTTTTAGTAATAGAGAATTGTTTTAGTTTAAAGGTGGTACTGATTTATTTTAGGGACTTCTACGACACCTCATTAATTCACCTTTGAGGTACTTTTAAGAAGAGTAATCGTGTGAATATGATAATCAATATGATATTCGTACAATTAAATTAACTTTTAACAATCCTTAAACTTGTCGAGTTCAATAAAACTTTCTACCTAGATTTCCCAGTCATTTTACTAAATTTAAAGAATCATTACATTTACTACTAAATTTAAAGAATAATTACATTTAGTAAAAATAAATAAGACTATATGACTTTATACAATAAAATGATTCCAAATTTCTTTTACTTCCGATAGTCATTAGTTCACTTTTACTCTTACTGAACGGACTGTGATTCAGTCGTTTTTATTTGTCTTCATAAGTGGAGGTACTTAGTAGTTCCGTTCCCGTCTTTATTAAATTCCACGTCTTCGAGATTACTCGGGGAGGTGGGAGAGACACAAGACTCGAAAATCCAGTGATTTGAATAATTTATTCAAAGGTAGTTGTGTGTTTCTTCAAACGTTTTGAGTTGATTGATATACTATTTTCTTTATACTTTCCCTGAGTGACCTAGTTAACACAACGGATAATATTTCGAACGTACCACTAAATCAGAACTATTTTACATACTTCTTAAACCTTCTCAGAGAAACGAACGTATACTCGGATTCTATCGGAATCTTTATCGGTTCGACTTCCTTATTATCCTCCATAAAATTTCCACTATTTGAATGTTTTTCCATATTCAAAAACCATACATTGTCCTATGGGTGTTTGAATCTCATGTATTCATTTAAACCTCTTTTTGCAGTTGTCAAGTAACCTCTTTTTGTAGTTGTCAAGTAGCAAAGAGTGATAAGACACCCAAATAACCAAAGTCGGTTCACCCAGACGAGGTGTACCGTGACCGTCCCCAGTAAGTGAACTGAACGAGTAATTCTACCAGACCTCTAAGGTCCTTCCGACATAAGTGTCAAAACCAAACAACCAAGAGGAGGTACACTGGGGTGTATGTATACATCTGGAGAATTTCCGGTCCGTCCGTGTCTTGACCATTTTACAATCGAGACGGTACAAGACCATTGGTTTCGTTGGTGTCCAGAACAAGTCTAAATTCCCTTTTACATACCTAAAATATAGAACTTCCTAATTCGTTGGATATATGAATCCCTCTCTTTTTTTAATTACACAGGTAGAAACCTTTGATAGACGATGTTCATCACTAATAACAAGTCAACGATTCAACACAATCTGAGGAAGCTCTAGTGTACCTGTCTTCGTATGGTCCGAAGAGACAGGAGGTGACAGAGTGTCTCAAACGAGTTTAAGTATAGGTAACTCAACCACTACGACAGATTGGTAGAGTAGGAGACGGTGGGTGAAGAGGAAAACGAAAATTAGAAGGGGTCGTGGTCCTAGAAAAGGTTTATCACCATCACGTGATATCTAGATTTTTTTAGTTCGTGTCTAAAGATAAAATTTTAGTCAAACAGAATTCATTTTATCTCATTCATACATTATTACCGTCTGTATACTCTCCAATGAATATACGAAAAGTTTCTAATAGAGTAAATTAAGAACCGTGCCGAGAAAATTTGCCATGATAAACTCACGGGTAGAACTTCTACTTCTTGAACTATCCAATTTATTAAATAGTTTAACGTATGACTATTTACATTATAATAAGTATAAGTCCCTCTTAATCTCAACCCTAAAATTTGATTCACCAAACTGAGATCACGGACTCTCGGATTGTGTTACTATTTTACGAGTTTTGAAATAAAAGGGTTTTAAGTGCGTAAGTTGTTATAAATAATACTTGGATTACTACAAGGTCTATAACAAGACCATGACCCCGATATATCGTCATCCCTTTTGTTCCAAAGATGTAAGTACCTCAACTACAAGTTTACCCTCCTTTGTTGGTTTCGTTCTTATGAATTACACAAACCACCATGTCTAACGATGTTTCTTTCGAAGTTCACACCAACCCCTACCTCTCACTCAACAGTCTGTTCCAGAATCACTGAGACAACAAGTCAATAAGTCAGTACGGGTTGAGAAAGGCTGGGGTACCTGACGTCGTGCAGTCCGAAGGGACAGAAAGTCGTAGACCTCGAACGAGTTTGAGCACAGGAAACTCAGTCACTACGGTGGTCGGTAAAACAGGAGACAACAGGGGAAGAGGAAGTCGGAAGTTAGAAAGGGTCGTAGTCCCAGAAAAGATTACTCAAAGATAAACATAGTCCACCGGTTTAATAAACTCGAAGTGGAAGTCGTAATTAGGAAGGTTACTTGTAAGTCCTAACTAAAGGAAATCCTAACTGACCAAACTAGAGAAACGTCAGGTTCCCTGAGAGTTCTCAGAAGAGGTTATGGTGTCAAGTTTTCGTAGTCAAGAAGCCGTGAGTCGAAAGAATTTATAAAGTTGAGAGTGTAGGTATGTACTGATGACCTTATTGGTATCGAAACTGATCTGCAGATCTTGGAGACAACCGTTTCACTACAGACGAAAAATTATACGATAGATCCAAATAGTATCGAAAGAAGTTTCCTCGTTGAGAGAATTAAAATACCGACGTCAGTGGTAGACGTCACTAAAACCTCAGGTTCTTATATTTCAGACAGTGACAAAGGTAACAAAGGGGTAGACAAACGGTACTACATTACCCTTACCCACTGTACTAGAATCAAAAAACTTACAACTCAAAATTCGGTGGAAAAAGTGAGAGAAGAAAGTTGAAGTAGTTCTCCGAGAATAAGAAGAAGTGAAAGACGGTATTACCACGACAATAGACGTAAAGACTCCTATACCTATAAAGAGGACCGTTAGAACTATGGTCGAACACGAAATAGGTTGGACCGTAAAACGTACTACATGAGACGTATATTCAATTTATTCGTCCCACTGTTATATGTCGGAACTACATGAGGAAAGGATTAAACCTTGGTCACCCAACAAGGTACGGGGTAAGATTAACAACGAAGAATGGACGTATGTCCAAAGAGTCCTCCGTCCATTCCACCAGGTCATAAGGGTAGAGAACTTCTTAAAAAGTCAAACAACACTAGGTGTGTCAGAACAGGAAACAGATTTTCTGAAATCGTATCAGTCACTTTGTTTTCATCTACAAGAAGACCTTAAAAGAACGAAAAAGATATTAGGTTCCCTACGACCGGTAAACTAGAGACCAAGGAGACGGAAAAGATTTAAGTCGAACTTGTAGACCTTCTAAAGCCATATGTACGATAACTTCGGATCGAACTTGTTAAAACTCGTAACGAAACGAGTACACACTTTACTTACATTAACACACCATCAATCTTGTAAGAAACCGTAACGGAAAGAAACCCTAACGTTACTTTATTAAAAAGATTAGGACACCGGTGACGACTAAAAAGGTTTAACCGACCGTATGACTCACGTCGTGAAAGTGTCGTAGTAGAAAATCCTAAACTTTATCGAGTCGACCTTAAGGTAGTGGAAGTGATCGAAAGAAATACAACCAGGAAGGATTCCGGGTGAACTGAAACGTGAGGTCCTACAGACCGAGATCTATTCACTAGTGTGGTAACACCAATAGACCCAGTAATTCTAGAAAAAACAAATCAAGAAGACACATAAGAAAGCTGAAAAAGAATTGAAGACGAAGACAAACCAGGAATGGTAAAGACAGGAAATAACACGGGTAGAAACATACTTTACAAGGGAACCATAGAGATAAAAAGAACTTCTCTAGATCAGCAAGGGTAAGATAACAAAAGAAGATAAGGAAACGTAACTAGTGAATCCTTCTGAAAGAATAGAGAAGAACGATAGAAAACCTTGAGACTTAAGTTTATCCATAAGTCAAGTCAAGTCAAGTCAAGTCAAGTCAGCGAGTCAGCACAAGCTGAGAAACGTTGGGGTACTCAGTGTCGTGCGGTCCGGAGGGACAGGTAGTGGTAGAGGACCTCAAGTGGGTCTGGGTGCAGGTAGCTCAGGCACTACGGTAGGTCGGTAGAGTAGGACCCAGTAGGGGAAGAGGAGGACGGGGGTTAGAGAGGGTCGTAGTCTCAGAAAAGGTTACTCAGTTGAGAAGTGTACTCCACCGGTTTCATGACCTCGAAGTCGAAATCGTAGTAAGGAAGGTTTCCTTAGGGTCCCAACTAGAGGAAGTCTTACCTGACCAACCTAGAGGAACGTCAGGTTCCTTGAGAGTTCTCAGAAGAGGTTGGGGTGTCAAGTTTACGTAGTTAAGAAGCCGTGAGTCGGAGGAAGTGTCAGCTTGAGAGTGTAGGTATGTACTGATGACCTTTTTGGTATCGGAACTGATCTGCCTGGAATCAGCCGTTTCATTACAGAGACGAAAACTTATATGATAGATCCAACCAGTATTGAAAAGAAGGTTCCTCATTCACAGAAAATTAAAGTACCGACGTCAGTGGTAGACGTCACTAAAACCTCGGGGGGTTTTTATTTCAGACTGTGACAAAGATGACAAAGGGGTAGATAAAGGGTACTTCACTACCCGGACCTACGGTACTAGAAGTAAAAGACTTACAACTCGAAATTCGGTTGACAAAGTGAGAGAAGAAAGTGAAAGTAGTTCTCCGAAAAATCAAGGAGAAGTGAAAGACGGTATTCCCACCACAGTAGACGTATCGACTCCAATAACTATAAAGAGGGCCGTTAGAACTAAGGTCGAACACAAAGAAGGTCAGGTCGCAAAGAGTACTACATGAGACGTATCTTCAATTTATTCGTCCCACTGTTATATGTCGGAACTGCATGAGGAAAAGGATAAACCTTGGTCAGACAAAAAGGTACAAGTCAAGCTTGACAACGAAGGGCTCGACGTATGTCCAAAGAGTTCTCCGTCCAATCCACCAGACCATAAGGGTAGAGAAAGTCTTAAAAGGTGTCAACTAACACTAGGTATGTCAGTTTCCGAAACAGTATCAGTTGTTTCGTCTTTATCTACAAAAAGACCTTGAGAGAACGGAAAAGGTACTAGGTCGCCTACAACCGTTAAACTAGAGACCAAGGAGACGTAAAAGATTTTGGTCGAACTTGTAGTCCCTCAAGTGCCAAGTGCATACCGACTTCAGACCGAACCTCTTAAAACTCGTACTGAAATGATCGTACACTCTACTTACATTAACCCGTCATCAAACTCGTAAGAAAACGTAACGGAAAGAAACCCTAACCCTACTTTTGACTGGAAAAGGTCAGGACACCGGTGACGACTCAAAAGGTTTAAACGACCGTATAACTCACGTCGTGAAAGTGTCGTAGTAGAAAGTCCTAAACTTTGTCGAGTTTACCTTAAGGTAGTGGGGGTGATCGAAACAAACATCACTACGAAAGATTCCGGGTGAACTGAAATGTAAGGTTCTACAGACCGAGATCTAATCACTAGTGTAGTAGTACTAATAGACCCAGCACTTCTAAAAAAAGCATGTCAAGAAGGAACATAAGAACGGTGGAGAAGAATTATAGAAGACGAAGACAATCCAGGTCTGTTAAAGACAGGAAATAGTTCGGGTAGAAACGTACTTTACAAGGGAACCATAGATTAAAAGAACTTCTCTATCCATATAGAAAGGAAAAGAGGAAAACGAAGAAAAGAAAAGAGTCGATAAACATTAAGGAGGTGTCTATTGGTAAAACGGTAAAACGTAAAGAAAAAGAACCCCTACCAAAAGTAGTGACGGACGATGTTACAATGTTTGGAGTCAGGTATCAAGAAGTCCGTGAGATAGATAGTCTAGATTAGGGAACTTAGACGGACAGTGAAGGTAACATATTAGTACTCCCTAAACTAAATCCAGTATGGACTTACCGAATCACCAAAGAGGATGAAAGAAGTTAAATTCAGACTTAAAACGGTAATCCTCAAGTACTAGACTCGATGTCAATCGAGGTCCAGAGCAAAAACGACTGACATACCGTGAAGAGGTAGAAGTCGACGTTTCTTATATTAGTTAGACTAAAGTCATAACTGGTAGACCACAACAGGTACACATCTCAGTAGAGAATACAACAACCTTCTCTCACAAACGAGACTAGTCACTCAAGAGAACCGTTTTGAGACAATCGAAAACGGGACGAAGTAAAACATGAGGTTCTGGTTTAAACGGACAATGAGGTCTACAAAGAACTGAAGGATGAAAACGTAAGGTCAGAGGATATTACTTTTCCTATAGAAGAAAACCACAATCAAGATCTTCCAGAACTTTACAGAAGTGTCTTGGTAAGTTAAATTCGAAGAAAACGTAATCACCAATCCCGTATCTGAACTTAATGATACTATAACTTATTCAACTGAACCTTTGTTTGTTTCTAGTAAGACAAAAACTCTAACATGACTTCATGACGTAAAACCTGAGAAAACAATGATACTCCCAATAATGTAAAGAAAATTTCCTAAGAACGGGTGTCATCATCTATATTACCGGTAGACTTAATTTAAGTGGGTAAGGTCAGGTAAAGTCAAGTGACTAAGAATTCTACAACTACAAGTGAGAACGGTAGAGAACAAACTGGTGTAGGTTAAATGTAACTAAGTACCTGGATCGTAAGGTCCAAGGACACGTTATAACAAGAAATATCGTAGCCCGAAATGAAAATGGTGGTCTGACTAAGTATTACCCCGAAACAAAGACTAAACCGAGTCTGAGAAGTAAGGAAGACCTTGAAAGAGACGAGAAGAGGTCATCGTATAACCTGTGGATGGATGGACCTTATAAGTGTCAGTCACAGTATAGAAAAACGGAAAAGTATGACAATTACCCTAAGAGTTCCGTTCTTACCACTTCACCAAACGGTAAGGGAAGAGGTCACTTATAAAACAGTCTTGAGAGGTGGTACTGCGGAGACAGAACCCAGAGGGATGTACCGTACCGAGTAACAAAGTAACTTAACCCGTTCCAACACCGGGTCCACTAATGAAACCAATCAAAGGACACTAACACCAAAAGTAAGACAGACGGGGGACTACCTACTCCTAATTCTTCGAACACGTTGGAAGGACTACCCTCCCTGACCGACACCCCTTTTGACCCAGAAGAAAACAACCCGTTACGGTTCGAGTCATTTAGAAATTTTGTTAAAAGATGACTTCCCACCCCGACACAAGGGAGGGACATCAAATCGGACTCCAGTTTGACGTCGTCGACGACGACGACGACGACGACGATTCACGAAGTCAGTACAGGTTAAGACACGCTGGGGTATCTGCCGTCGGGTGGTCCGAGGGGGTAGGGACCTTAAGAGGTCCGTTCTTGTGACCTCACCCAACGGTAAAGAAAGAGGTCACGTACTTTCACTTTTCACTTTCACTTCAGTGAGTCAACACAGGCTGGCAGTCACTGGGGTACCTGACGTCGGATGGTCCGAGGAGGTAGGTACCCTTAAAGGACCGTTCTCATGACCTCACCCAACGGTAAAGGAAGGGGTACAAAGATAAATTCTTAGGGAATTTATAATATCTAGATGATTTCTTTTGATTCGTGTTTAGAGAAAAATTTTAATCAAATAAGTTCATTTTATTTATACTTATACATTTATCCTAACCATTTTACACTCCCGAAGGATAAACGATTTTTATCACTATACATATAATACACAAAATACATACAATAGAATAAAACAAGAGTACCGTCAGATTCTCTGTCAATGAAAATAAAGAGTAAAATGTTTCTTCTTTTGACACCCATTTCTTTAATATAAGTTCTAGTATGTTGACCGTCATCTCAAAACTAAACTTGGACTTAAGAAGAGTTGAGTACAAAAATTAACGACACTACTACTAGTTACGAGTTTAATACCAGAGGTGAAATCTTAGAAGTCTCAAAGAACAATTTTTTTGTCTAAGAGTTCGGAATAGGGACTGGATACTGAGTCTGACGTACCTCAGGTGACTTTAAGTCACTGATGAACAAACTTTTAGTGAATTGAATGATTCGACGGAGAGAAAGGTGATTACCTTTGGGTGGAGACTAACATATTTGCATCGTTGTAAAGACAACGTTTAGACACCACTATTGTCAGACCTTCTATTAAAGGAGGTCTTATATAATAACTACTCTGACATTATTCGTACACCCCATTACCTGACTACATAATTAACTTGACCCCTTCGGAACACCAAGTAACCATAGTCTCCTAGAGGTAGCAAAGACTAGACCTAAGTGAGTGAATAAAATTATTAAAGACACACATTCACACACACTTTCTACGATCCGAATACACCGACGATCCATCTCTTTAATCCAGGACACAACATGAACTGTTGTAATCTTAACAAAACTAGTAAAAACAACAACAACAAAACCAGTAAAAATGACTTGTTTCTTTTAAGAAATTTAAGTCTTGAAGGGTCGTTTACTTAAGATACTAATACATATGCAAATTTGGAAAGTCTAAAACTGTCACTTTCACCTTCCGAAAGGTTTTGTAGGATTCCCTTAATAAAGTGCGTCTCTACACCTTTTTAAAGAAAGTTTCTTTTTCTCTAAAGGTTTCTTGATGTACCGTGTCATGAAATTTGAGGATCTTTTTAAGGTCTAACGGAACGGTTAACCTCTTCTTATAAATGACCAAGGTTCGTCCATTCGATTTTGAATTTTTAAATTAATGGGATACCTTTAAATGGTATATAAGAAAATCAACACTTTCATTAAAACCAGATACTACTTACATGATTAAAAAAGGAAGAACACATTTGAAACATGACCTCATATTGTAAAAGAAAACTACTTCTGATGTAAACTGTAAAAATTCTACATTTACTAAAATATATATATTAATAATAAACTAAACTGTTACGAGTCAAATAAATTCTTTCCAATTATCACCTCTAATCTCACACACACAAACACAACGACACACACATACATACAAGGAGTATACTATAACTTCCTCAATAATCCGTCTAAGACCTCTTTACCACTAAAAAGTTGTCTCAGAAATTAAATACTGACACTTAAAAGTCTCCTATACCGGTTGTGTTCCTCAGGATTTAAGATCGGGACACAACATCTTTAAAAAGAATGACGGAATATTTTGGACCCTTTACAATATTTCATTTACTGTAACTTTTCATGTTTAACGTTACTAACTACCTACCATTGATTAAGATTTGTGTCTATATGTGAACTAAGATCCTGTATGTAAAAAATTTCAAAATACATTAGGGAAATGAACAATATGTATTGATTGATATTATTAAATAAATATTATATTTATCCTAATGACTTTTTAAAGATATGTAGTGAAATAGACTCGTACTAAACTTAACTAATTGGTAATTTAAAACTTCATCCTCCTCATACATCGTTTTATTGTAATGATTTTTTATTTCAACGAATCTTATCAATAGTAGTAGTCAAGTCACTAAAGTTCATCATTTCGTGAGACCAGTCGTACCAACCCGCAAAAGACTTCGATATATTACTATCACACGAAAATAGAAATCAAACAGGCTGGTGTCCGGACATTATCTCGAAGGGGTAACACTCTTGAGACTTTAATAGTAAGCTGACATACTTTACGGAATAAAAGGTTACCCCAAAACCAGTTCTAATTAGTTAGCCAACGAACTTTAAAGTGGAATGTACGAAAGTCCTTCTCCATACATAAATTACTTCTTAATCATAAACCTCTTCAATCTTTCGTATAATTTTAATTATACAGTAAAAGGATCTCAAATGACCGAACATTACGTCGACTTTTAGTCCTTTATTCGAGTTTTCTGGAGTCGTACCGGTTATATTTTTATATGTGTCTATTTAAGTACTTTAAACAATTCTTATTTTAAAGAGTTTCAGGTGGACATGAATAAAATCCGTGTAAATGTTACACATACTTATAGAACGAAACGTTCGGTTTCGTCTGATCTTCGTCGTCAAAATTTTCTACTTTAATGTCTCAGTGACCGCATTTTTGTGGACAGAGGGATGTACATGTGTGTTTATACGTACGTACACACCTCTTTAATTTTTGATCTTTACTGGTGGGGGAGTCAGTCCCTCAAAACAAATTATCTCATTGTCCAGGATTGGTAAGAGACACCCCTGATGTTATCGAGATAAGACGACGTACCAGGGACTCCCCAAATGTCTTTTCTTATTTCTGAAATAGAACGATATTAATATTTACTGTTACGATCTAGAAGGAGGACCTTCTTTCTCTCTAGAATCACGAGGTTGCCCCTTTTATATTAAAAAGACAAAACACGAATTTTAGTCGAATTACCTCTACCATGACATAAGACTTTATTTGGAATAGAACGAACGTCAATTAGTTGTATGTCTATCAATGTAGTGTAGTTTCACAACTAAAATCGTAATGGTGGTTGGAGAAAAATTTTCAATACCCTTGGACAAATACTAAGAGAAAAAGTAGATAATGTATACAATTTGACGAACTGTGGTAGTTGGACTTTAGACAGAATCCATTAGATGACCCGTAAACAAACAAAGTAAAGTTTTAACTCCTGTTTTATAAATTATAATATAAATTGTCTATTGTATAGTAATTGTTAAGGTCATGAAAAGGAAGTTTTGTTTATGTAGAGACAATGACATTGAACATTATACACGTCACTAAAAAAAAGGGGGATGTCAAATACCTTGTTGTTTATTAATTTTCGATATAAACCCAAGAAAATTTAAAGAAAGTCTTGCTCGTGAAGCGGGTTTGTCTTACATGACCGCTGTTCCGTAAATGAACTTAACCAGAGGACTTCGAATGACGAACCATCCTAGGCTTCAAAATCTAGTAGTGGGTCTCTCAAAGAATTTTTAATGTCAAGGGAGAACATCTTTTCCATTCCTTTAATTAAGTTTTGCCTTAACATGGTGATTTCTTTAGATTTGAAAATTTTTCAGAGATATCAAGAAAAGTCAAACGCTGTCCTATTCCAAGTCGATCCTACAATTAGTTCAAAAGAAACCTAATGTATCCGACATAAGAAAACCCGGTTCAACACCTGGTGTAACTAAGAGAGTACCTTCTCACCAAAGGACCTAATGACCTCTAACTATAAACGCCACTTCCTCTTTGAGACGACTTCTTTACCCGTAATATATCAAAATTACTACCACTTCTCGTAGTTTTTTATAACGAACTGTTGAATTACTTCTTTCGTCTTCTTCCATACATACACAACTGTGTTGAATGTTTACGGAAATTCACTAAGAAAGTTATAAACGCTTCACTCAAAACTTTATTTACATTTTTAACTAACGAGAATAAATGTTCCCTATTCAATCTCCTATGATATAAGTTAATATCAATTGTCAAGTCTTTTTATATAAATAACGGTCATTCTAGAATATGAAATCTAAGTCTTTTTTACAACCACACTCTCAAACTTATGACCGATGACCCGTTACTATACAGTAGACACTTCACTCTAATAATTGGTTTTGATACGGTATGTTAACAATACTTCTAATCTTATCTACTATGTACCTACATTGAATCATTACAGTCGGTATACGACACAAGGTACTTACGACACTTTCATTTCTTATATATTAAAGGATCAGTATATAGTTATCGGATCCGTCAAGACTCAAGATGAAAGATCACTCACTTGGATCCTTACTCAAAAATTTGAAGGTCTATCTCTCATTGAGTTGAAAATTTTGTAAGAGTTTAAAAGATCTCTTTTTATTCTAACCTTTCACTTGGATTCTCACTAATCTTTCGTATCTGTTATACACTAATAAAGACATTTAGTTTTCCTGTTTAAATACCTGTTAGAATTTCCAAATAGAAAATTTTTTTTACAAAACACATGAAGAGTCCTCTGGAGGATCATTTAGGTCTAGTTGGTTCTGAGTGTTAAGGTTATAGAGTCTAACGAGGACTAAACTAAAACCGACTAGACGGATCTTTATAATACAACTTATTACTACTTAACCTTAAACTTGTTCGAGGTCTCAAAGAGAATCCATTGACAAAAACAACCAAACTCTTATTTTTAATCCCATACCAAAAATAAATATTAGATCGTTTATAAGTGTATATTAATTTAACAGTATCAAAAATCATAGAAGTATATAAAAACATTAAAAAAGGAAACCCTATTATATAAAATTTCATTGTACAATGTTTAGACCTTAAACGAAACGAGCGTGTGTAAACATGCGATCCAAAGGTAGAGACACCTTCGTGTCCATAAATACTTTGTATAGGAACGTAAACAAAATTAACAAGCTAACAGTCACTATCCCTTCCGTCAATCCTTTAAAAGTCTCCTCATTAAGTCGGTAAAAGGTCAACGTTTTCCTTACTTATTTCCTCCTCGTGGAGATACATCACTATCACCGTCCATACAATGCGATATATTGTTCGTATTTAAAAGTAATCTTATCAGTGTTTTTGGTTAAACCCAAATTTTTAAGTTTTCATAATCTAACCATTATATGAGTTCAAGATTTGTAAGGGTTCTCAGGAATCCTGGACTCTTCTCATAACTTAAATAAATTACATTTCATAAATTTCTGTCAAGACTGAAATGAAACACCTCATAAACAACGACAATATTTATAAATGTAAATTAAAATTAATTTGCAAGTGTCTCTCCTACTAATTTTATATACGGTCTTATAATTATAATAATTATTTGGTTCAGATTTTAAGTTCTATACTGTACATCCTCATCTATTTGAGGAAACATGGAAATAAAACACGTTACTAACCCTTTAAATCCTACTAAAATTTATGGAATCTTAAGATCTTCACTTATATAATAATGATGATCCAATTGCGTTTCACGACTTAATAGTTGTGACTTAGAATCCAGAATTGGTTGTGGTTTGAACTGAACACTAAACTTTCTATGTCCGTTCATGGTCCGTATGATAAAAGAAAGAGACTTTCTCAAAGTTCGGTAGTGTATCTCAAGAGGGTTTATATGGAGAATAACGTGATTTTCTACACACAACCTAATTACCCGTGTAAAACTCGTTACAATACATCTTCACAAGTTTTTCAAGTAAAAAACTTTGTGGACACAAAAAAGGGTCAAAATAACTCCACATTAACTGTATATCGTAACATATTCAAATTCCACATGTCACATTATTGAAGTGAATGTATATACCACTTTACTAATGGTGTTATTGAAATAATTGTAGATAGGAACGTATATAATTATATATTTTTATTTTTATTTTTATTTTTTTAAACAAGACTACTCTTGAGAATCCTAAATGAGAGAATTGTTGAAGGTACATATAAAATATCGTGACAATTGATATCATTAGTATAACATGTAATGTATGGATCATGAATAAATGGAATATTGACCTTCAAACATGGAAAACTGATGGAAGTTTTCGTGGATACAAAATATACGAAAATACATCGTCTATCCACCGAGTCTGTCATTTCTTACACGGACATTACGTCCTCTGAACTCAAGCTAGGGACCCAACCCTCCTAGGGAATCTCTTTCCTTACCGAGGGGTGAGGTCGTAAGAACAGACCTCTTAAGGCACCTGTCTCCTCGGACCACCCGATGTCAGGTACCCCAGCGTTTCTCAGCCTGTATTGACTCACTGAAAGTGAAGTGTGTGTGAAGTGTGTCTATCCTCTTACAAATACTCATGAGGAATATGAGACTGGGATAAAGGTTATTTAAGTATTCTAGATACAAATAAATGTTTTTCGTTAGATCTAGTCTCAAAGAAATGGAGACGTGAAAACGATAAGCCTTGATCTATCAAGAAACAACCCCCCTCACAGGAGACGTAACGTACCATAAATCGTCATAGGACCAGAGGTAGGTGACCTACAGTCATCATAGTAGAGTGGGGTAGGGTCTACACTGTTGGTTTTTATAGACGTTTGTGACAGTTCCCACCACCAACCTCCAGTCCTCGTAGTAGTGGGATTAACTCTTGGTGACTGGATTTGTTTGGTCTATTTAACAAGATTTTTGTAAAATGTCAGTCTCTCCATGACCAACTCGACTCCCTCTTTTTTCTCGAGACATTTAATGCCGTATTGTTCCTCTACCTCCAGACTTCTATCTTTCGTACAAATTCTTTAAAATTGATAAGGTCGAACGATCTAGCCAACAAGAGTTGGGACCACCAAATACGACAATGGTCGTCTCAATTTTCTTTTTTTTAGGACTACTTGACACGGAGGACCCTAACTAATCCATTCTTAGAAACTCCTATCTAAGTCTGATAGGATACAAGTTTTTCGAGTCTATTCTTAGAAACTCCTATCTAAGTCTGATAGGATACAAGTTTTTCGAGAAGTCTACATGACACTTCGGTTTAGATCCTCCTCTTAATGACCGGGTCTCAGATCTGTCACTCTTATCTTTCTTCACCTTGGTCCTCCTCTTGGTGTTTCCCTTGAACCCCGACGTTATACTTATACTTGAACTAAAACTTAAAGTAAACCATCTGTTACATCTTACTAAACAAAAACTCGTTCTCTTACTGTATTAGTTTTACGTTAATGTCTCGATTAAAAAGTCCTCTCTCTCTTACTCAATGCCCATTACTTCAGTACTCCGGGGGTGCACATCCGTCTTTCGTACTTCCATGGTTCTCCCACGTTAACATCACCTTTACCTTTCCCTCCGAACCCGTATTCTCTCCGTCGTGTCATCTCGACCAGTCGACACCCCGACAGTACTCCGTGTAATAGAATACTCCGTACTCTATTAAAAAAACAAAAACTGAGGTCTTACTGGTGTCTTTCTCAAAATAAAACAAAAACAGTCTATATACTTTCTATCCTACTTTTGATAAAACCTCTTTTCTACTACTTACCCTGAAAACTACCTTACGTCTCTAAGTCTTGTCGTGCGGTCACGAATAGAGGTTGTGTCTCGACATTTATATCCCATCTCAAGTGCACCATCGATACTGATATCTAAATTTACACTTTTAAGAGACGTAAGTCTCTATCTACTTCAATCCCTTATGTACTCCATTAACTCATCCTTCATACATTTTCCTTCTGTCTTTCCGATCTCTGTTTTAGAAATCAACATTGAACCAAGGATCTCATCTTCTTCCTTCTCGTTCGTAATTTCTTCCGAACTACATGACTTTGAGCACCCAGTCTAAAGAGAAGTTTTGTTTATATTAATGTTTTCTATGTTAAACAACTCAAAAAGACGAACGTGTCTAATTGGGTTCACGAAACATGAAACAAAAACTTTCCACTACCGTCAAAACCTAGACAAATAGCTCGTCGGATGGTTCCTCTTCTTCACCGACACTTCTAAAAATTATTTGTATGTAGTGAATCCGACAATTCTGTTCATTCTTTACGTTGTTATAATAACGTAATTTATTATGTAGCAATTAGAAGACCTTGGGAACAAACCGTGTACGAACATAACTGGGACAAAAGTTTCAACTCAAAGCAATATTTTAGGGTGAAAACAGGAAAGGAATACCTCACTTTATCCAAACAAAACAAAGAGAACAACTTTTTGTTTGTTTTCTGTCATAAGACTCTTAAGAACAACGTCCGAAGTGTTCAGGCTTTCTTTTCTCCCGTGGAGAAAACGTAAAAACGTTAAGTTTCCTTGGTTTTAGGTATATTGTCATCAGGTAAACTTTTGAAGAGGACCTGAGTCAATTCAGTGTACAAGAAAAAAGTCGTTCATGGTTATAAGTACCGTCACGACAACGACTGACCGTATCCGGACACAACAACTTGGTTAGAGACACCATTACTCGTCCCATAAAAATTTTTATAAGGGGGAAAAGGGACTTCGACCCGAACGTCAGTCAAGTCAAGTCAGTGATCAACACAGACTGAGAAACGTTGGGGTACCTGACGTCGTACATCAGGTACTACCTGACTAACCTTAGTCAAGGGGAATTTCAAGTAGTCGACAAATCCACTCCCAACCCATGGTGTCGTTTTCAGGTCCTATGAGAATCCTTCTTACTTTCAACAAACTTACGTATTGGTTCTCATCAGTGAGGTAACGGGAAAGAACAAAACTTATGACCACCCCTAAATAACGAAAAAAAGACTCAGAAAGGATCGTCATCCCTACTCACTCTCTCTGTGTCACTTCTGTCTATTTTAGGTCACACCTAAGATGTAAGAATGTGGTCTTGAGTTGACATAAAAAGTCAGATAAGTAAGAATAAAATTTTTTAACACGGATATAGACTTAGATTTATTGATTACATTTGTTTTTCATGTCAACGTTATATAATCAATGAGACTTATTACTTTTTTAAAGTACAGACACATTTTACAGGACCTCATTAAAATTAATAATCATGGTTTCCAATGTGTCATCGAGATCCTTATTTGATTATTTGTAAAACATATATTATAAAACATTCAGTCACTTGGTTTAGACCCGTGTTAGAGAAAAGACAGACATCCGTCAAACAATATATTTAACTGAAAAGTCAGAACTAGTAATCAGAAGTTGTACAAAGTTTAAAATACATTGCACGAGTCCTTTGGAACAACCTTTAGTCTTGTGATCTTTTCGTAAAACCTGACTAATCACATATCCGTCGATCTACTTGGTTCCTTTATTATCTTTATCTTTCCCATATACATTACACAAAGAAATTTTTTTTTCTTTTTGTGAAGTCACAAGTCACGATGCAAAACTCCCAGTAAGATGGACACCAATACTTAGTCCCGACTAGACAATGTCAGAAAACGAGGAACGACAGACGTTAGTCACTCGACAAAGAGATCTTATCCTTTAAACCTAATCCGAAGACAGACACGGATACTTTCTTTTGTCTCGATTTAACTGAACAAGAGTAGTTAAAATCGGTTGACTCGATTAGTCTGTACCTTTTTTTTTCTAAAAATAGATGAGACTTTCATACTAACGTCAAACTTCGGACACAAGAATTTTTAGAGGAGAATCCCGTGACTCGGAAATAAGAAGTCGAACGTCTTAAGAAGTATGAAGTCAAAGAACTATTTACGTCAACCATGACTATGAGGGGTAGAAACTTCGGTCAACAATTCTTCGTCCCGACGACTACTTTAGTATCAAATTTTCTACTTAATTAAATTATGGTGTCTTCGATATTTAAAGTTCATTTATATCAAAGTCTCATCTCACTTTATATGTCTTATTATACACATATCTTAAGTTTTTGTTGGTATAGTACTTTCTCTAATATTTCAGAGTGCACTATATAGGATCTTAGTCCTATTTCTGGAGAGACAAGGTCGATTGTAGAACCTAATCTCTCTCTAACAACGTGGACCCCTAATGGTCCCGGTTAGTGAGACTTCTTCATTCTCAAAATTCGATTCCAGACTTATCGTTCTTTTGAAATCGATACACTTCCAACTTCTCTAAAGATCCGTCTCCCTAGTAGTTCCCGTTTATGGGACACCGACCTTCCTTCTTCGACCCACATACGACCCTAACCCGAAAACCCCTAAATTATTGTGTCCACAATACCCTTCTACCACTTGTTCCTCCTCTCTCTTTCCTCTACTCCAAACTCGCTAGTCCAGTCCGGTACTTCCGACACATTCACGTACCCTAGAGTTAGATTTTCATTGTCCTTCAGTTATCTCTCAAAAATCCACCCCCCGTTACAGTCTATAAAGACATCTGAATCTATGAGAAGAGGTATTTGGAAAGATCAGTAGTTTGGTCTCTGTTATCCGTCCGACAAGGAGTCTGTGGTTCACGTCAACTAGTCATCACCGACGAGTCCTTAGACACCGATTCCTTCTAAGTCATCCATTCTGACTGTACTTGATAATTACAACGGTGACACATACATAACAGGGTCGTAATTTACAGGACTATTTCGTTTCGTTTGTCTTTTCCTCTTGAATTTACAAATTAAGTGTCACATCAACGTTTTGGTCACCAAATTAAGACTTGTGTACCTTTTATATTTATTCGAGTTTCTTCTTTACCGTTCAAACGACATTAGGTCAGTGAGTCCCTTTTGACAAGAGGTTCACGACTACCTGAATACCTTCCTCCGTAAACGGATTCTCGACTACCAGATAAATGAGAATTTACTAAAAACTGAAACATCCTCGACCACCACGAGACGGTGGAGGTGGTAGGGTCGAATTATAGAAACGACCGTCGACCCTAAGCAGGAGCTTACAACCACTACCTTAATCGGAGGTTCCCAAGGGACCTGGCGGACGAAGTCGTTCTGTTTTGGTCAGAATGGTCTTGTGACGTCGTGTCTTAACACGATGTACACCGGCTACCGAACTCCATTAACTAATCCAGTACGACAAAAGATAAGTCACGTATTACTTATACTCGGGTTTGAACGAGAGTCTGAAACTCCTGCCGCGAAGGGACATTGTTACACAGGACCATTATAAAGTGTTTGATAAACTCACATTTTGATGGTAAAGGGACAAGTCTAAAACATCAAAGTATTTTATTCTCATTCTTTTCGTGCGCGTGGAGTATCGATTGTCTTCATGTCAAACTTGGGTCTTCAGGACGAGGTCTTGGGTACTAGAATTGGTACGTGACTGGAGGGAGGGGATTTTTGTACACCCACTCCGAAGTTTCATAGTTCCTTTCAAAGTCAATAGTACCTATTAAGACTACTCCTCTCTACTCCAGCCTAAAGACTTTCCTCAATAAATTCAGTCCAACAGGACTTTCTGGTGTCACACAGAGGCTCCATGTGGTCGGGACGTCGACCTACCATGGGTCTGTCTCGGAACGTCTCCGTCGTGTCGTCTCTCTTTTCCGGTACCGGAAACCTCTATCTCTGACCTCATTTAGTGACGAATTACATGAATGAAAGGAAACTAAAATAAAGAGATTAAGAGACCCAAAAAAACATCAGAGATGTGACACAGATTATGAATTACATATCACGGGGCTCATACAGACATTATTAACTTCTGTAGGGTTTAATTTCAGAACTAAGGGGGGAAAAGGTGGGGAAGGGTTGAGGTCAGTCGGACCTCAGTAGGAGGAGTACCGACGGTCTCACTAACAAGATTATACCTTCGACCTAGTGTAGAAAGAGGACAATAGTTTGGAGAGGGTGGTGCGACAGACCAGTGGCACGAATCGGTGTGGGAAGGACTCCAAAGACCTTATATAGTCCCCGAGACATGGTAGAGAAGAGAGTCGGCCTTTACAGATTGGACGCCTTTCGGAGAACTGAGTGAATAAAGTGAGTCTAAGGAGTCTTACCTTCAGGGACTGATGGAGTACAGAGAGCCCGTGGACATCGTTAGTAGTGACGGATGATAAGAAATATAAAAGGAAATTTTTCAAATAACAGATACAAACGGTGGTGTTAGATGCACAGTACTGTATTCCTGAAAAGTCAAACAAGTGCAAACATGACATCGAGGTTCTTATGGTATAGGAGTTATATGTACAACCGTAACTCCTCTCTCCCCTCTTTCACCTTCCTTCCTTCTGACGGACCTCACATCATCGGAGTTTCACCTACGTTTAAAGGAAGAGAAGGAAGTGAAGAATTTATCACAGACAAGGAAAACTCGTCATAGGTCTTTTGAATTTACCTTACCTACCATTCCTTTTATTTGTAAAGAGTGTTTATTTAATTTGACGACTATATACCCTAAATTGATAATTATGACATATTCCTTATATTATCCTCTTATTTTATTCATCTAAAGGAAAGGACTTTTTCAGGTATTCGACAACTTTTTGTCTAATAATATTCTATTCACTTTCAGTGAGTCAACACAGGATGAGAAACACTGGGGTACCTGACATCGGACGGCCTGAGGAGACAGGTACCTCAAGAGGTTCGTTCTTATGACCTCACTGATCGGTAGGGAAATAGAAGGGTTGGGTCACCAGTTTGGACCCAGAGGGTGTGACGTCTTTTTAAGAAATGACAATCTCGATGGTTTTTACACAAACAACGAGTCAACGCAGACTGAGGAACGTTGGGGTACCTGACACTGAGCTGTCCGATGAGACAGGAACCCTAAGAGGTCCGTCTTTAAGACTTCACCAAACGGTAAAGGAAGAGGTCCTCTAAAAGGGTTGGACTCCTAATTTGGGACCAGAGGGCGTAACGTCCGTCAAAGAAATGGGAAACTCGGTGATCCCTTTGGGAGGTTTGTATTTTCGTGTAAAACTAGACCCAACGACATAGATGAAAACTTGTTGTCCCTCTTGGAACATGATTTAATTAGATCCTTTTCACGTTGGTACAGAATAGATAAAGTTTTGAACATAACCAGTAAAAGGAATTAAATTGAATGAGGTCCAGGACAAAAAAAGGATTTAGCAGATGTAATAAGGGTCTCATGAATAAACACTTTACTTATTAACTAAAAAATTTTTTTAAGTAGTGACAAACTTTCTAGAGTAGAAAATATATTGAAAGACCAAGAAGTCGAGTCAAGTCAGCGAGTCAGAACAGGCTGAGAAACGCTGGAGTACCTGACGTCGTGTGGTCCGAAGGGAAAGGTAGTGGTTGAGGGCCTCGGGAGTTTGAGTAGGGTAGTGTAACAACTACGGTAGGTTGGTAGAGTAGGTATCTACTGATGAAACTTTGAAACAGTCGTTTCATTACAGAGACGAAAAATTATACGAAAGGTCCAACCAGTATCGAAAAGAAGGTTCCTCGTTCGTAGAAAATTAAAGTACCGACGTCAGTGACAGACGTCACTAAAACCTCGGGTTTTCTTTATTTCAACGAGTGGAAAAGGTAACAAAGGGGAAGATAAACGGTACTTCACTACCCTGACCTACGATACTAAAATCAAAAGACTTACAACTCAAAATTCGGTTGAAAAAGTGAGATGAGAAAGTGAAAGTAGTTCTCCGACAAATCAAGAAGCGAAAGACGGCATTCACACCATAGTAGACGTATAGACTCCAACAACTATAAAGAAGGTAGTAATACTAAGGTCGAACACGAAGTAGGTCGTACTAAGTAAAGAGTACTACATGAGACGTATCTTCAATTTATTCGTACCACTGTTATATGTCCGAACTGCATGAAGAAAAGGATAAACTTTGGTCAGACAACAAGGTTCAGGTCAAGATTTACAACGAAGAACTGGACGTATGTCTAAAGAGTCCTCCGTTCAATCCAACAGACCGTAAGGGTAGAGAACTTCTTAAAAGATCAAACAACACTAGGTGTGTCAGTTTCCGAAACCGCATCAGTTATTTCGTTTTCATCTGCTAAAAGACTTTGAGAACGAAAAAGCTACTCGGTCGCCTACAACCGTCAAACTAGAGACCAAGAATCTCTGGAATGAATTTTATTGTTCAGGTCGTCAAAGACTATTTCATTTACTAGAGTCGTATAAAAGGATAGTAAACAGACTAAACAAAAGTCGTATTACGGTTCCATGGAAGACCCAAGACATGGTATTTTCCGATTATCTAAAATTATCGATCGTTAGAAGATGTTCGTGATTCATATAAATTTTTTGAGTCGTAATCTCAAACAGAAGGGTTTATATAAAATCGTATCTCAGTATTGATGTCTCTATCTTTCTCCGTTATTTCAGTGTATTAAAACGTCGGGGAATTTACTACCTCGACAAATCTCACTGTAGGTTCTTGAAAGAAGTACAATATATAAGAGAGAACACGTATAGAAAATGTATAAGATGTAAGTCGATAATTGAACATAGAGATTTAACAGACGACGAAACTCGAAAAATAATATTAGGAGTTGATGGAAACTTCTATAACTCACGTCGTGAAAGTGTCGTAGTAGAAATTCCTAAACTTTATCGAGTTGACCTTAAGGTATTGGAAGTGATCGAAACAAGTATCACTACGAAGGATTCCGGGTGAACTGAAGTGTAAGGTCCTACAGACCAAGATCTGCTCACTAGTACGGTAGTACTAATAGACCCAGTGCTTCTAGAAAAACCATGTCAAGAAGACACATAAGAACGGTGGAGAAGAATTATAGAAGACGAAGACAATCCAGGTATGGTAAAGACAGGAAATAACTCGGACAGAAACCATAGAAATTAAAAGAACTTCTCTAGAAATCAGAAAGGGTAAGATAACAAAAGGAGATAAAGAAACGTGATTAGTGACTCCTTCCGAAAGAATAGAGAGGAAAGATAAGAAACCTTGAGACGTAAGTTTACCTATATAGAAAGGAAAAGAGGAAACGAAAAACGAAGAGAAGAAAAGTGTCGGTAAAAATTCCGGAAGAGTCTGTCGGTAAAACGAAAAAACGTAAGGAAGAAGAACCCCTGCCAGAACTAGTGACGGAGGACATGTTACAGTACTTGGAGGTAGGCATCAAGTAGTCCGTGAGACAGACACGCTAGATCAGGGTATTTAGATAAAGAGTGAAGGTGACATATTAGCAATCCCTAAACTAAATCCAGTATGGACTTACCAGATCACCAAAAGGGATGAAAGAAGTTAAATTCAGATTTAAACCGTTATTCCTCAAGTACTAAACTTGGTGTCAGTCGAAGACCAGAACAAAAACGACTGACATATCTCGAAGAGGTAGAAACCGACGTTTATATTAGTTAGACTAAAGTTACAACTGGTAGACCACTACTACACATCTCAGAAGAGAACACAGTAACCTTCTCCCACAAACGATACTGGTCACGTAAGAGAACCGTTTTAAGATGATCCGAAACGGACGAAGTAAGACATGAGGTTCCAGTTTAAACGGACAATGGGGTCCACAAAGAACTGAAGGATGAAAACGTAAGGTCAGGGGATATTACTTTTCCTGTAGAAAAAACCCACAATCAAGATCTTCCAGAACATCCAGAAGTATCTTGGTAAGTTGAAGTCGAAGAAATCGGAATGACCAGTCCCGTATCTGAACGTAATGGTATTATAACTTACCAAACGGAACCTTTGCTTGTCTCTAGTAAGACAGTAAAAACTCTAAAGTAGGTTCATGGCGTAAAACCTGATTAAAGAAGATTTCCTAAGAACGGGTGTCTATATTACCAGTAGACTCAATTTAAGTGGATAAGGTCAGGTAAAATCAAACGACTAAGGATTTTACAACTACCAGTGAGTACGGTAGAGGACAAACTGGTGAAGGTTAAACGGAACTAAGTACCTGGATTGTAAGGTCCAAGGATACTTTATAACGAGAAATGACGTAGTCTGAAATGAAGGTAGTGGTCAGTGTAGGTGTTGACCCACCACAAAAACGAAACCGAGGTAGAGAAGTAAGGTAGGTCACAACAAAAAGGTGACTAGAGGTCATCGTATAACCCGTAAATGACTGGACCCCTTAAGTAGAAAGTCACAGGATAGAAAAACGGAATACTGTTTGGATCTGTCGTATAATTTTTCGTCTCTGTAACGAAAAGGTTGTTTTCAGACAAATCAATTCCGATACCAAAAAGGTCATCAGTACATACTTAAACTCTCAACTTGATATTTCTTTCGACTCGCGACTTCTTGACTACGAAAACTTGACACCACAACCTCTTCTGAGAACTCTCAGGGAACCTGACGTTCTTCTAGGTTGGTCAGGTAGGATTTCCTTTAACCAGGACTTATAAGTAACCTTCCTGACTACAACTTCGACTTTGAGGTTAAGAAACCGGTGGAATACACTTCTCGACTGAGTAAACTTTTCTGGGACGACGACCCTTTCTAACTTCCGCTCTCCTCTTCCCCTGCTGTCTCCTACTCTACCAACCTACCGTAGTGGCTGAGTTACCTGTACTCAAATGTACTCATTTGAGACCCTCAACCACTATGTGACCCTGACAGGTACCCGAGCGTTTCTCACCCTGTACTGACTGGCTGACTTGACTTAACTTGATTTGGAAACTTCTATATCATTGGATATAAAGGATATTCAAACACAAAGTTATAAAAGTTTTAACTTAAATAAAAGAGAACAAAGTGGTACTTAGACAAAAAAATAAAACATAGGGTAAACGGTTGTTTCCAGAAATATTAGTGTAGATCTGGTGAGGGAGGGGGGGTTTTTCATTCATGAGGAAACAGGTCATCCAATAAAAATTGGAACTAATTAAATAAAAATACGGTGATGACGACAGAACCAGACTATAAATATCCATTAATAGTCTTATAAAGACTATAGTATAGTAAGGTTTTATTTTTAAATTCATAAGAACTTTGAGGAATCGTAAAGTTCAAGAGACCTCTTTTGTAGATTTAAGGACAGTATCGGAGTCTTGAGAAATACATACGGAGAACGGACGGAGAGGTCTGAGGAAAGTAAGGTAACGGGTGTAAGGTTGGTACGACTTCTTGAACTGAAGAGTAACCGTAGGCACAGATAAGAACGTAAACAGTAAGAACAGAACAGTTTTTTTTAGCGGGCGGATCTTTTGAGTATAAGGAAATCTTAAACGAGTGTATGACAGAAGTGGCACTACTGACTGATGTGGCACTTCTCAACTGGACCGATTTTGTACAAAGAACTGAGACGAGGTGTGTCTTGAAATGTGACCGACGACTTCTCCCTTTTCTTTCTATCTCTAATATAACGAGAATAGTTCTAACTTTTGAATATCAGATCACCCTCTCACACGAAACCTTGATGATCTCTTCAGTATGGTTTACGATCCCTTCATAGTGTAAAAACACTAGAACAATCTTATGGGAACCGAGGGAGAACTAACACCGGGATTTCTAGTTCCTCTGCTCCTACTGAAATATAGGGGTCCCTGACAGGGAGTATCCACGGTTATATACAAACAATTTACTTACTTCTATAAGATAAGAATCTTATTAAGAGAAATCCCACTCTATTCCAAATGATATTCAAAGTTTCTTCAAAGAAACGTTGTAACTATTGTTAGTGTTAAATTTTTATTGATTTAACTCAAATCGGTCAAACAAAATTATTTTATAAACTTTTACTAATAACAGTATATTATGTATTTAATACCGACTTAATAAGAATGATACCGTTGTAGACATGAACAATATAAAAATTTCGATAAGACGATAAATTTCGATAATTTTGACACGAAAATTCTAATTTAAGATATTAACTTGTAAAATTGATTAGGTCTATTAGGAAGGAAGGGTGACTGTAATAAATTTTAATTCAAATTAAAAAAATTGGAAACCTTTGACAAAACTCTCTCAGACATCAGAAATTTATAAGACTTTCTCCGTACGTTATCCTTCCTAAACCTACGATAAGTCATTACATACTGAACCGAAATTGAAAAAAGAAGAATTAGAGGGTCGAAAAGAGAAGTTGTCCTATTCTCATCGATTACCGGAAAGTCATTCGGGAGTCATTTAAAAAGAAAATTCGGATAATGAATAACAATTCCAGTCGAAGTAATCATATAGAGAGAATGAAAGTCGGTTTTTATACAGATGACTTTCCTTATCCGGATTACAGTTTACAACATTGATGTAGGACCTTCTCTTCCTTAGAAAATAACTACTTCAATTTACTATGTATGTAAGATCCAGTAGTTAGTTACCTTTCAAGTCCTATAAAGACGGAGAGACGAGGATTAGGGATATCGTCACTAATCATGAGTCATTACCTCGTTTATAAATAATTATATTCCACGACGACGATGGCGATTCAGTGAAGTCAGTACAGGTTGAGACACGCTGGGGTATGTGCTGTCGGGTGGTTCGAGGTGGCAGGGACCCTAAGAGGTCCGTTCTTGTGACCTCACCCAACGGTAAAGGAAGAAGTTACGTACTTTCACTTTTCACTTTCCCTTCAGTGAGTCAACACAGACTGAGAAGTGCTGGGGTGCCTGACGTCGGGTGGTCCGAGGAGGCCACTCGGATATGGTTTTCGGTGTTTGTTTCCTAAATTTAAATGGAGAGAATTCAAGACACTTTTTTATATTAAAGTCAAGTCAAGTCAGCACAGGATGAGAAACGCTGGGGTACATGACGTCGTGCGGTCCGAAGGAACAGGTAGTGGTTGAGGGCCTCGAACGAGTTTGAGTACAGGCAACTCAACTACTACGGTAGGTTGGTAGAGTAGGAAACGGCAGGAAGAGGAGGACGGAAGTTAGAAAGGGTCGTAGTCCCAGAAAAGGTCATTCAATCAGAAACGTAGTCAACCGGTTTCATAATCTCAAAGTCGAAATCGTAGTCAGGCAGGTTAAGTTGTGACTAAAGGAAATCCTACCTGACCAACCTTGAGGAACGTCAGGTTCCCTGAGAGTTCTCAGAAGAATCTGTGGTGTCAAGTTTTCGTAGTTAAGAAGTGACGAGTCCAAAGAATTTATCAAGTTGAGAGTATAGGTATGTACTGATGACCTTTTTGGTATCGAAACTGATCTGTCTGGAAACAACCATTTCATTACAGAGACGAAAAATATACGTCAGATCTAATCAGTATCGAAAGGAAGGTTCCTCGTTCACAGAAAATTAAAGTACCGACGTCAGTGGTAGACGTCACTAAGACCTCGGGTTCTTTTATCAGACAGTAAAAGGGGGGTAGATAAACGGTACTTCACTACCCTGGCCTACGGTACTAGAATCAAAAGACTTACAACTCAAAATTCGGTTGAAAAAGTGAGATGAGAAAGTGAAAGTAGTTCTCCGAGAAATCCAGAAAACGTGAAAGACGGTATTCCCACCACAGTAGATACATAGACTCCAATAACTATAAAGAAGGTCGTTAGAACTAAGGTCGAACACGAAGTAGATCGGACCGTAAAGTGTATTACATGAGACATATATTCAATTTATTCGTTCCACCGTTATATGTCGGAACATCAAGACACTTTTTAACATTAAAGTTCCATCCTGTATTATATCAACACTCCAGCACACGTCTTGATACTGTTTAAACTACAGTTGCCCATCCCACTTTTCTCGACCCCTTTCTAGACTTAAAAAATCTACCCATTCTTTTCCATTATCTCAATGAAATCTTGATCCCTATCGAGAAACCGGTACAAAGATTTTACCTGTTCTAGAACAATTCTCCTTTTGAATCAAAACAAAAAAATATAATTGATCAAAAATAAGAAGTGGATGTCACTTACAGTTTGAGACCAACGGTTACCAACTTACCTAGTTAAAGATTTTCCTTTCTGAAATTTTAAGGGGTGTAGTGGAAAGGATTCTGTCACCAAATGAGTGAGGTCGAGAGTTAAGTTCAACAAGAAACCATTAAGTATCATCTAGACCCAAATTTCATCTAACGTAGAGGTTTACTATGTCATGTTTATCGATTTTTTCAGAAAATAAAATTAAACAATTGATAATTTTTTCATCTTTTGTAAAAGGTTTTTTAATCCTTTACAAAATAAGTCTTTTTTAATTATATTTTCCTCTCTCTTAAAATTTCCGATACTTCTTGAAGATTTTAACAATTTATTTACTCTCAATATTTTTTATGATAGTTAAGAATAAATCACATAAAAGTAAAATTTGGTCAATTTTATAAACGTACTATAACTCCCTTAAGTCTTAAGGAAAATCACTAATAATTTCATATGTCTTTTCTTCAGAGTTTTTTTATGTACAAGACGACTTTCACAAACACGGAATTTCAAATTTAGTGAATAGTCTTAAATTGTATAAAAAATCAAACAAAATTTACGTATTTGAAACATTTTGACCCGAATGTATAAAACTAAAGGAAGATGTCATAGAAAATTGAAACTTCCATTTTGAATCGTGTCTTAAAACTACGAAAAGGATCACTTATACATGTAAATTTTTTATTACGGTTTTATATAATACTATATTCGTGTAAAATTATCTTAAAGGATACGTAAAATACCGTCTATGGAGGTAAGCCGGTACTAATATATGGCACTGAACTTCGGGGTGTTACACAACGAAAAGTGGAACATAGGGTTACGACGGTAGTAGCGGTTCTAACGCCTGATACCCTAACGAGTTATGACGACATCTTACCCCTATTTTTGTAGTCTCCCGTGAGGTCCATCCATTGTTCCACACGAACTATTACAAGAGAAGGCCTACCCATTGGTGACGGGAGTCGACACTCAAGTCCTCTGAGTTCTCTTGTGACATCGGATAGTGTGACACTTGTCTACAAGTAAATATCAACACTGGTCATATAAACACTAAAACTAGTAACATAGGTCATCCCGTTTTTTTAGTTGAGTACATTAAAATATCCCTTTTTCAGTTTAATATTTTGTATCTCATACAAACTACAGTTCAATACAAAGATTTTCAACCTAAAGAATTTTTGTAACTTAATGATTTCTCCACCATTCCCTTGGTGTTTCAAAATTAGATCGATGGCAACTGTGAATGTATTTTACTCCGTTTGATCTAAATCCTAGTGTTTGGAAAAAAAAAAATATTGATCCTTTAGGTTTATTGAAACTTTTAGGTTTCTAAAAAAAAATTTATTGACTAAAGTACCACTTTAGACCGGATTTCCTTAACTGAGAGAAATACCAGAAATAAAGAGTATGAGTGACACTTTCACATACAAAGTACCGTCTTTATATTTGTACAAACTCCTATCCCACGACCGAGACTAGGGTGACTTCCAATCACATTAAACAATATACGTAATAATGATTGAAAGCATTTATATTTTTTCATATTTAGGGATTTATTAACATCACGGTTCTCAAAGTCTATTCCTGAAACCACGACGACCTCAAGAAACAACGTGAGAAGAACTATGTTCGTATGAAAGAATGAGAAAGAAAAATTGTATATATATATGTATATGTATACATGTAAAAAATTAATTTAAAAAAAAATTAAATTTTTTAAAATTAAAATGACCTCATCTCAAAGGACACGATTTGTCATCCAGGAACAACCAATAGATCAAATGTATATCATCACACACATATAAGTAGGGTTCGAGGACGAAATTGGGAGGGACGGTGTAAAAGGGAAACCATTAGTACTCAAACAAAAACTATACACATTTATTCAAGACAACAGAAGAAAAATTATTTATTCAAGTAAACACAATAAAGTTTTTTTAATCTAAGGTGTATATTCACTATACTGTAAACAGAAACTGAATCATACCATTAGAGATCCATGTAGACCACAACGACGTTTACCGATATAAAGTAAGACAAAAAATAACGACTCATTATAAAGTAACATATATACACAATGTAGAAGAAATAGGTAAACAGACAGTCACCTGTAAATCCAACTATGGTACAGAACCGATAACATTTATCGTAACATCACTTGTGACCCCATGTACATGGAGAAGTTTAATACTGAAAGAGGTCTATATTCACATCCTTACCTTAACGACTTAGTATACAATCGAGATAAAAATCATGAAAATTACTTGGAGGTGTGAGAAGATGGATCACCAACATGGTAAATGTAAAGGTGGTTGTCACATCCTCTCAAGACTAACCATGTACTCAAATTTGGAAATTGATGACTTGAAGTAAAAAGAAAGAAGTATCAAATAACTAACAATTGTGTTTATGAATTTTTAAAGTATCACAGAGAAAAACTGGGACATTTTTTTATACTCAGTTCCAATAATACATTTTACTCTGTATAGGTAAGACGTATAATATAGTATAATATATACATGACGGTATAATACCAGAGGTCTTTAGTGTTCGTAGTAAAAGAATGGAATATAAAATTACATCGTAAAAAAAAGAAATTTCACTTTCTTCCAAATAAGTCTCTCTTTGCGTGAGGTGTCTGTCTCACACCTAGTAGAACCTTCCGTTCTCTCCGTGGTCCCATACCCTAACAGTCAAAAATACAACAACAACGATAAGTCAACGATTCAGCACAACCTGAGAAAAGCTGGTGTACCTGGAGCCGCACGGTCCGAAGGGATAGGAAGTGATACAAGGTCTGAAACGAGTTTGAGTATAAGTAACTCAACTACTACGATATGATGGTATAGTAGGAGAGAACGGACGAAGAGGACAGGAGTTAGACATGGTCGTAGTCCCAGAAAAGATCACTCAGTCGAGAAACGTAGTCCACCGGTTGCATAACCTCGAAGTCGAAGTCATAGTCAGAAAGGTCACTCATGAGTCCTAACTAAAAGAAATCCTAACTGACCAAAGTAAAGGAACGACCGGTTGAGAAACACTGGGATCCCTGACTTCTGGTGGTCCGAGGAGACAGGAACCCTAAGAGATTCGTTTGTATGACCTCACTCAACGGTCCGGTAAGAGGTCCCTTAGAAGACCTGGGTCCCTAATTTGGACGTAGAGAACACAGAGGAGGAAATCGTCCTCCAAGAAATGGTGAGAGCGGTGGACCTTTTTTTTAGAACGACAGGTTCTCAAAGTTGTCAGAAGAGATCGTGGTGTCAAACTTTCGTAGTCAAGAAACCCCGAGTCGGAAGTAAGGTACTACTGAGTAACCATTTTCTTTAGTGGACGGTTACTTCCTCTGTACCCAAGGTAAGAACCCAGTAATTCTTGGGGACCTCTTCCTTTACCGTTGGGTGAGGTCAAAGAACGGACCTTTTGGGGTACCTATCTCTTCGGACCGTCCGACATCAGGTACACCAACGTTTCTCAGCCTGTGCTACTCGTTGATTTATTGTTGTCGGAACCAATACCAGGTCAAGGATGTAGACATGTACTCAACCGTTTTGGTATCGAAACTTATATATCTGGAAACAGTCGTTTCACTATAAAGACGAAAATTTTAACGATAGATCCAAACAGTCGAAAGGAAGGTTCCTCGTTCACAGAAAATTAAAGTACCGACGTCAGTTCCACACGTCACTAAAACCTCCGGTTCTTTTATTTTAGACAGTGACAAAGGTAACAAAAGGGTACATAAACGGTACGTCACTGCCGTGATCTACGACACTAGAATCAAAAAACTTACAACTCAAAGTTCGGTTGAAAGAATGCGAGAAGAAAGTACGAATAGTCCTCTGAGAACTCAAGGAGAACGAAAGACTGTAATCTCACTATAGTAGACTTATAGACTCCAATAACTATAAAGAGGGTCGTTAGAACTAAGGTCGAACACTAAGTAGGTCGGTCCATAAAACGTACTACATGAGAAGTATCTTCAATTTATTCGTATCACTGTTATATGTCGGAACTGAAGAAATGTTCAAAACTTGATCGGGTAACAAGGTACAGACCAAGATTGACAACGAAGAACTGGACGTATGTCCAAAGATTCCTTTGTCCATTCCACTAGATCATAAGGGTAGAAAAATTCTTTAAAAGATGTCAAACAACATAGGTATATCAGTTTTCGAAATCACATCAGTTACTTCGTCTTCAAAAAGACCTTAAGGGAACGAAAGAGATTACTAAGTCGTATACAACCGTTAAACTAGAGACCAAGGACACGAAAAAGATTTAGATCAAACATGTAGACCTTCAACAACCAAGTGCAGGTCGACTTCGGACCGAACTACCTAAAACTTGTTTGGAACGTCATGTTCTTTTGGAATGACATGTTCGTTTGGAACATGCCATCAAACTTGTAGAAACCGTAACGGGAAGAAACCCCATTCTTACTTTTGACTGGAAAAGGTCAGGAAACCGATGACGACTCAAAAGGTTTGAACGACTACATAACTCACGTACATAAATTGTCGTAGTAGAAAAATCCTAAAATTTATCGAGTGTACCTTAAGGTAGTGGAGGTGATCGAAACATCAATTCGACAAATTCCGGGTGGACTTAAATGTGAGATCCTATAGACCGAGATCCACTGACTGGTGTGGTAGGACCAATAGACGTAGGTCAATAGTGACCAATAATTCTGGAGAAACATATCAAGAAGACACATAAGAATGGTGGAGAAGAATTCGATAAGACGAAGACAATCCAGGAATGACAAAGACAGGAAATAGCACAAGTAGGAACGTACTTTATAGTGGAACTATAGAGGTTAAAAGAACTTCTTTAAAGATTATAAAGGGTAAAATAACAAAAGAAGATAAAAAGAAAACGTAACAAGTAAATTCTTCCGAAAGAATAGAGAGGAACGACAAGAGAACTTGAGACGTAAGTCTACCCATATAGAAAGGTAAAGAGGAAAGAAAAGTGAGGAGAAAAGAAAAAAAAAAATTCCAGAGTCCCAGGTCGGGACCACCTAGGTCCCATTAAGTTTCCACCCCTACCCTAACCGCAGGATCCTTTTTTGAATAAATTAATGTATATCTCTTCTCTAATCTTTGCCTATCACATCATCCTTTTAATCACCTCTTTTTCTCCGACTTATTGAACCAAATGTACCTTATGGTTAGTGGTGGATGCATCCGGTGTCCGCAGAAAGGCAAGAGGGCTTCCTTTCCTCCGTGACTCCGGAGGGGCCAGGCTAGAGTCTTCGGGTCTGTTTTAATCGTCCGAAACACTCATGGGTGCATGGTCTACCCTTAAGTCGGTCTTTTTGCCCCTCGTTCTTTCTTGCTGTACCCCCTTAGTCAGAAAGGTCTTTGACTAGGTTAAAGAAATAAAAAATCCAAACGAATGTATGGAAAACAATATGTATCCCTACTTATGTCTCAGTGCACCCACAGTCGTCAGGACTGGAAATAGTTTTAGTCCACGAAGTGTATTTACATATTTTTTTCCAGAATCCCCAAAATGTAGTAGAAGACCGGTACTCCGGACGACTGTAAAATACTAGGAAAGAAAGACTATTGGCTTTTTGAATAAAAAAGGTTCCCACAAAAAAGAATTTGGTCCGTGGTGGGAGGTTTATTTCAACGTAAGGATATCCCACTCCCACATCACTCAATGTTTTTCTCTTTTAAGTAATTGAGTTTTTCAGATCATAACGATTGTAGTTTTTGATGATATAAAGGAAAAGATATAAGGTTTATGCAACTAATTATATAAGGGTCCACGGATTCCTATACCGCCGGACCGCCGTTAGTAACTGAGTTGTTACTCTTTTCGGGATACGATTAATTCTGAAAGTTCTATGAGGTTNGGGAAGTGGTTACAAAGGGAATTCTAGATAAATCAGAATTCTATCACTATTTCAATGTAAAAACGTATCGTTCCTGTGTCAATAAATATTGTTTCATGTCAGTAGATATTGTTTTTCTCTTTTAAGTAATTGAGTTTTTCAGATCATAACGATTGTAGTTTTTGATGATATAAAGGAAAAGATATAAGGTTTATGTAACTAATTATATAAGGGTCCACGGATTCCTATTCCGCCGGACCGCCGTTAGTAACTGAGTTGTTACTCTTTTCGGGATACGATTAATTCTGAAAGTTCTATGAGGTTTGAGAGACACGACAAATTCCAACTCTCCATCATTTGTTAGTACACGGATCACCGTCCTCATACCTATTAGGACAGTGTGTTCGATCAAACGGTCGTCTCTCCAAACTGGACTCTGTGAGAACAGTATGGGTCGCGTCCCTTAATCGTCGTTAATAACCGTGTTGTTTACTTTTTGCGAAGTGGTTATAAGGATTGGTTGGGTGATATGGTTATTAAAGATTGAAGGGTTTTCTTAGACGGGAACCATTCAGATTTTGTAGAGCACAAAGAGTGTCAACCCTCCGACGTTTGTTAGTGTACACCGGCCTGCTTGGGGATGTCCGTCCGATCTATTGGAAGTCTCTTCAAGGATTCAACTTCGTGAGAATAGTGCGGGTCCATAAAAATAACTGAACCTCGACATTCGATTGAGGAAGAGGCTCTCTCCATTACCCCCAGTCAAGTAAAGTCAAGTCAAGTCAGCGAGTCAGCACAGGCTGAGAAACGCTGGGGTACTTAGGGTCGTGCGGTCCGGAGGGACAGGTAGTGGTAGAGGGCCTCAAGTGAGTCTGAGTGCAGGTAGCTCAGTCACTACGGTAGGTCGGTAGCGTAGGAGCCAACAGGGGAAGAGGAGGACGGGGGTTAGGGAGGGTCGTAGTCTCAGAAAAGGTTACTCAGTTGAGAAGTGTACTCCACCGGTTTCATGACCTCGAAGTCGAAATCGTAGTAAGGAAGGTTTCTTTAGGGTCCCAACTAGAGGAAGTCTTACCTGACCAACCTAGAGGAACGTCAGGTTCCCTGAGAGTTCTCAGAAGAGGTTGTGGTGTCAAGTTTTCGTAGTTAAGAAGCCGCGAGTCGGAAGAAGTGTCAGGTTGAGAGTGTAGGTATGTACTGGTGTCCTTTTTGGTATCGGAACTGATCTGCCTGGAATCAGCCGTTTCATTACAGAGACGAAAACTTATATGATAGATCCAACCAGTATTGAAAAGAAGGTTCCTCATTCACACAAAATTAAAGGACCGACGTCAGTGGTAGACGTCACTAAAACCTCGGGGTTTTTTATTTCAGACTGTGACGAAGGTGACAAAGGGGCAGATAAAGGGTACTTCACTACCCTGGTCTACGGTACTAGAAGCAAAAGACTTACAACTCGAAAGTCGGTTGAAAAAGTGAGATAAGAAAGTGAAAGTAGTTCTCCGAAAAATCAGAAAGAAATGAAAGACGGTATTCCCACCACAGTAGACGTATAGACTCCAATGACTATAAAGAGGGTCGTTAGAACTAAGGTCGAACACAAAGAAGGTCAGGTCACAAAGAGTACTACACGAGACGTATCTTTAATTTATTCGTCCCACTGTTATATGTCGGAACTTCATGAGGAAAAGGATAAACCTTGGTCAGACAACAAGGTACAGGTCAAGATTGACAACGAAGGATTGGACGTATGTCTAAAGAGTTCTCCGTCCAATCCACCAGACCATAAGGGTAGAGAAAGTCTTAAAAGGTGTCAACTGAAACCAGGTGTGTTTCCGAAACCGTATCAGTTATTTCGTCTTTATCAACAAAAAGACCTTGACAGAACGAAAAAACTACTAGGTCGCCTACAACCGTTAAACTATAGACCAAGGAGACGGTAAAGATTTTGGTCGAACTTGTAGTCCCTCAAGTACCAAGTGCATAACGACTTCGGACCGAACCTCTTAAAACTCGTACTGAAATGATCGTACACTCTACTCACGTTAACACGCCATCAAACTCGTAAGAAACGGTAACGGAAAGAAACCTTAACCTTACTTTTGCCTGGAAAAGGTCAGGACACCGGTGACGACTCAAAAGGTTTAAACGACCGTATAACTCACGTCGTGAAAGTGTCGTAGTAGAAAGTCTTAGTCGGGGGGCATTTCGGTCTCCATATCCACTCTCGTACTTTGTCATTTCATCCATCTGAGACCAAAGCCCCTATCTACGAGCCCTTGTCCCCCAAAGGACTCCGAATTAGTGCGGCAACGCATACGGCTTCGGAGGAAGGAGTACTGGAAACGGCACCCGCCTCAAGGAGTTCGACCGAGGGCCGTAATTCCACAAACATTTCGGAACAGTCTGTTGACGAAACGGACGAACGTAAAGAAAAGGAAATCCTACCAAAACCAGTGACGAAGGACATGTTACAACACTTAGGGACAGGTATCAAGAAGTCTATGAGACAGATGGTCTAGACTAGGGAAATTAGGGAACTTAGATAAATAGTAGAGGTGACATATTAGCATTCCCTAAACTATGGACTTACCGGATTACCAAAAGGGATGAAAGAAGTTAAATTCGGACTTAAAACGTCATTCCTCGACTGCTAGACTCGGTGTCAGTCGAAATCTAGAACAAAAACGACTGACACATCTCGAAGAGGTCAAACCGAAGTTTCTTATTTTAGTTAGACTAAAGCTATAACTGGGATACCACTACAGGTACACATCTCAGTAGAGAACACAACAACTTTCTCCCACAAATGACACCGGTCACATAAGAGAACTGTTTTGAGACAATTGGAAACAAGACGAAGTAAAACATGAGGTTTCTGTTTGAACCGATAATGAAGTCCATTTAGAATCGAAGGATGAAAACGTAAGGTTAAGGTATACTCTTTTTTCCTGCAGAAACTACCACAATCAAGATCAACCAGAGTGTCCAGAAGTATCTTGACAAATCGAAATTGAAGAAGCCGTAATCACCAAACCCGTATCTGAACCCAATGACACTACAACTCACCAAACAGAACCCTTACTTGGCTCTAGTAAGACAGTAAAAACTCCGTCGTGGGTACATGGTGTAAAACCTGAGAAAACAACTGGTACTCCTCATGACGTAAAGAACATTCTCCCAGAATGGGCGTCACCATCTATAGTACCTATAGACTAAATTTAAGCGGGTAAAGACAGGTAAAATCATGTCATTAAAGATTTCTACCACTACAAGTGAGACAGGTAGAGGACCAATTAGTACAGGATAAACGAAATCAAATACCTGGATTGTAAGGTCCAAGGATATGTTATAACAAGAAATATCGTAACCTGAAATGAATGTAGTCTGTGTAGGTGTTGACTCTCAGCATAGACGAAATCGGGTCGGAGAAGTATGAGGGGTCATCGTATCACCTGTGGATGGGTGGACCTCCCAAGTATAAGACCACAGTAAAGAAAAACGGAAAAGTATAACAAGTACCCCAAGAACTCCGTTCTATGATCTCACTAAACGGTAAGGAAAGAGATCACGTGGTGTAAAACAGTCTTGAAAAGTGATACTGAACAGGTAGAACCCACCAGGACGTCCAGTGCCGAGTATCGAAGTAACTCAATGAGTTCGGTAAAACGGTGTCGTTCCGACACTAGGTACTTCCACCATTCAAAAATGCCCCACTCATTAAAGTAACCGACTACTCATCCTCCTCATAAGGTCGATAAAACCCTTTCTCTTCCTCCAAAGATCCGTAACCTGATGACGGGTCAAAAACTGGAAATACCAGACGGAACCTTGACAGTATAACGGACACTTGCACAGTAAATCGAACGACTACACAATGTCATTCACATATGACTCCGAGTTCCAGATCGTTTTCAGTTGAGTAAACGGTAGAACCTGGATCAACCAAAATTAGTCAAATACAGTGCAAGAACCCGATATAATAATAAAATTTCTCACATGGAACGGTGGAGGGACAGAGTTAGTAAGGGAGTCTCTAAAATGAGGACAATATATTACCCTTCACCTACCCACTATAAATAGAAGACATCTACGAAGTCCCGACTCATCCCCACAGTCGGGACAGACAATCCCTCATTTCTGGAGACCTACGGACTAGATCCCCGGAGTCCCCGTCCCACCGAAGAACAAACCACACTTATACCCGACCTCAGAAACGTATCGGTAGTAGAACCATACCTTGACAACAATGTGAGAGACATCGGAAGGATACTTAGGAAAACTTTTACTTCGTGAAAACATTCTCGTAGTCTCATATTGACAGACATTTACTGTTTTCTGAATTTTAGTATAAATTTATAAAATAATGTCATATTAACTATTTCTTCAAACCAATGACAATACTGTATGTTGTAAAATTGTATTGTTTATATCGTAATATAGACCTGTATCGGTATCCTGACCTTTTCTAGTCAAAAGTAAGGTTAGGACTTCTTCCCGTTACGGTTTCTTACAAGTTTGATGACGTGTCTAGGTGAGTAGAGTGTGTGATCGTTTCATTACGAGTTTTAAGAGGTTCACTCCGAAGTTGTCATGAACTTGACTCTTGAAGGTATACAAGTTCGACCTAAATCTTTTCTGTCTCCTTGATCTCTAGTTTAACCGTTGTAGATAACCTAGTATCCTTTTCGTTTTCTTAAGGTCTTTTTACAGATGAAGACGAAATAACTGACACGGTTTTGGAAACTGACACACCTAGTGTTGTTGTTTTAAGAATTTCTTTACCCTTATGATCTGGTGAAATGGACGGAGGACTTTTTAGAGATACGTCCAGTTCTTCTTTGTCGATCTTCACCTGTACATTGTTGCCTGACCAAGGTTTAACCCTTTCCTCATACAGTTCCGACATAAAACAGTGGGACCAATATATCGAATATACGTCTCACGTAGTACACTTTACGACCCGACCTATTTCGTGTTCGAAGTTAGTTCTAAAGACCCTCTTTATAGTGATTGGAGTCACCATGTCTACTGTGGTGGGAATACCGTCTTTCTCTTTCCTTGATTTCTCCGAGAACTACTTTCTCCTCTCACTTTTTCGACCGAACTTTGACTTGTAAGTTTTTTGATTCTAGTACCGTCGAGGGGATAGTACAGTACCGTTTGTCTACCCCTTTGTTACCTTTGTTACTGTCTGAAAGAAAAGAATCCTAGGTTTCAGTGACTTCTACCACTGACATCGACACTTTAATTTTCTGTGAACGAGGAACCTTCTTTTCGATACTGGTTGGATCTGTCGTATAATTTTTCGTCTCTGAAATGAAACGGTTGTTTCCAGACGGATCAGTTTCGATACCAAAAAGGTCATCAGTACATACCCACTCTCAACGTGGTATTTCTTTCGACTCGCGACTTCTTAACTACGAAAACTTGACACCACAACCTCTTCTGAGAACTCTCAGGAAACCTGTCGTTCCTCTAGGTTGATCAGTTAGGATTTCCTTTATTCAGGACTTATAAGTAACCTTCCCGACTACGATTTCGACTTCGAAGTTATTAAACCGATGGACTACGCTTCTTGACCGAGTGACCTTTTCTGGGACTACGACCCTTCCTAACTTCCGTCCTCCTTTTCCCTCACTGTCTCCTACTCTACCAACCTACCGTAGTGACTGAACTACCTGTACTCAAACTCGTTCAAGAACCTCAACCACTACCTGTCCCTTCGGACCGGATACGTAAGGAACCCCAGTGTTTCTTAACCTGTCATGACTTGTTGACTTGACATGACTTGACTCCTGTATAGGTTTAAAACTTTGAAGTATATTAACGATCTTACAGACATATTTATCGTAAGTAAGTATATCATATAAAAATCCATCTATACACTATTACGAAAGATACATTAAACAGTATGACTTATTATACCAATTATAAAGAGACTATACGGAGTCCCCGGGAGATTTCGTAGAGTTTCAATCGACTTTCAGTCTTCTTAAAACTAATTTTAAACTATGAACCCTTCAAACATTCTTTTAAAATTTTGTGAACCAGTATTCTAGTAGTCAATTACAACGAAAATTCCCAGTAGAGATTGGGAAAAAATGGTTTGGATGACATTATGAGGACAATGAAATTAACAATTGACTGAAATATGGTTACTTTTAGGTCAAAGGACACCAGAACACAAAAGTACTAGAATCTGTACAAGAAAGGTGTACTTTAGGAGAGAGGGAAAGAATCGAGAGTAAGGAGAAGAACAGAGTTCTAAGTAAAAATACTTTGACAGTGTCTTATTCACTAGACATATCTGTAGGACAGAAAGTCTAAAATCAAACTCACCCTTATCTTTTAATTTCCCAACTGTAGACAAATCACCCCGGTTGAGATAGGAATCTCTTTAGAATGTTCCTGAAGGGACCACCGAGTCGGTCATTTCGTAGACAGATGTTACACTCTCTAGACCCAAGTTAGGGACCCAACCCTTCTAAGGGACCTCTTCCTTTACCGTTGAGTGAGGTCATGAGAACGGAACTTTTAGGGTACCTGCCTCCTCGAACCACGTCCGATGAATGACAGGTACCCAGTGTTTCTCAGTCCGTGCCCAACAAACATTTATTTTAACGTTCACCGAAATGTAGTAGAACCGTTAACGTCGAGTTAATTTTGTATAAGGATTCTGTCTTCTTTTATGAAATAGACTCATCAGTTTTAACAAAGGATGGGAGAGAGGAAAGGAGTTAAATACAGGAATCTATTCGTTTACCAGGGTCGAAGGTCACAGACCAAAATAATAAAAATATATGTGTAGGAGAGAAAGTAAAACGTATTGATAGACAACCTTCATATCACACGTAAGAGTATTTATAAAATTCCATATAAAAGACCGACGTTCACAGAGACCTAACAATTTATTTTATTAACGGTAGAGAGGTCGTGGACGATATAGGGTCCGAGTCCAGGTCTATGTAATCTGTGTACCAATAGGATAGGAGTACGGTCCCGACTTTCAATCGAAAATAGAAGAGTAGACATTTTACTCCTTCGACTCCGAGTCACTCTAACATATTGAACGTGTTTCAGTACGTCATTCACCGGTTCTGTTTCGAGTTAGATTTACTGTTAACTTAGGTCTCGATTTAATCCGAAATTTAGATATAGAAATTTAGATATGGAATAAAGTAACACGAAACGTTAAAAAAAATTTGTTTAACGTAAAAACACCGTTGGCACGTAGTTCGGTCCGATAGTCTCGGTCAAAAGTTATCGTAAACGATTGAAACCCAAAGACACAGTATACACCCATTAAGAATATCATAAAGTTTCAAAAAGTAATAATAATATGAACAATACCACCAGACACTAGTCACTGGAAACTACAATCATAACGTTTTCATAATACTGAACGATTTCCAAGTCTACTACCGATCGTCAAAAATCGTTATTCGATAGAAATTCCATAGATACAATTAAAATCTGTATTACGACAACAATAATTATTTGACGTCATACAACACTGAATGCGACAATGGGTCACAGACGGAACCTCTTTAATTTTAACAAAAGAACTCTTTAAATTTCATAAAGTAGGATATTATATTCTTCAAAAGGACTATATTATAGAATAAATATAAAAGGAAAATATGAATTACACCCTTTGTCGACGACCACACGAAACAGAACGAAGAAAGTGCACGATTGGCAAATATTTTGGAGAATGAACTTTACTTTCATAGGTTGGTAACTTATAAAAGTTTAGAAATGACTCTGAACGGAAAAACATTAGTTTCATTCGAGAAACATACCATTTGATAAGACATATTACATCTTTTCCACCTCTCCGACACCAACCACCCCTTCCTGTCGATAAACAGAAAAAAACGGAGGGTCCACCGAGTCACCATTTCTTAGGTCAACGCCTACACCCAAACTACGGACTCAGTCGCTCTAGGGGACCTCTTCCTTTATCGTTGGGTGAGGTCATAAGAACAGACCCTTTAGGATACCTGTCTCCTCGGACCACCCGATATCAGGTACCTCAGTGTTTGTCAGTCTGTGTTGAATCACTGATTCGTTGTTACCACATTCGTTGAAATTATACGTTATCTTTTTTGTTATCGTGGGATGAGGCCATGAGAACGGACCTTTTAGGGTACCTACCTCCCCGGTCCACCCGATGTCAGGTACCCCAACGATTCTCAGCCTGTACTGACTCGCTGAAGTGAAAGTGAAAAGTAAAAGTACGTAACCTCTTCCTTTACCGTTGGGTGAGGTCACAAGAACGGACCTCTTAGGCTCCCTGTCTCCTTGGATCACCGGAGATAATCAGATACGGAGTTGGTCATTGCGACTTCTTTGACTTCAACTTGTCAAAATACTTCTGGATGTTCTGGAAAATCTTGATTGTGGGTTTTTTCTACAGGAAAAGTAATATCCCCTGACCTTACGTTTTCATCCTTCAGTTCTTTGTGGACCTCATTGTCCGTTTAAACCGGAACCCTATGCCTTACTTCGTCCCGTTTCCGAATATCTCAAAACAGTTCTCTTGCGTGACCAGTATCGTTTGTGGGAGAAGGTGGTTGTGTTCTCTTCTGAGATGTGTACCTTAGGGTCTACCAGTTGTGGTTTTAGTCTAACTAATATAAGAAACGTCGGTTTCTACCCTTCGAGATATGTCAGTCGGTTTTACTCTGGTCCTCGACTGACACCGAGTCTAGTGCTTGAGGAATAACGGTTTAAGTCTGAGTTTAACTTCTTTCACCCCTTTTGGTGATCTGTTATGTCCATACTGGATTTAGTTTAGGGAGTACTAATATGTTACTTTTACTCTTTATCTAAATTCCGTGATCTAGACTATCTATCTCGTGGACTACTTGATACCTGTCTCCTAACACTGTAACATGTCCTCTGTCCTTAGTTCTGGTGGGGGTTCTTTTTCTTTACGTTTTTTCCTTTTACCGACAGACCCCTCCGGAATGTTTATCGATACTTTTCTTCTCTCCGCTTTTCGTTTCCTCTTTTCCTTTCTATATCGTAGACTTACGTCTCAAGGTTTCTTATCGTTCTTCTCTATTCTTTCGGAAGGAGTTACTAGTTACGTTTCTAACTCCTTTTGTTGTCTTACCCTTTCTGATCTCTAGAGAAGTTCTTTTAATCTCTATGGTTCCCTTTTAAAGTACGTTTCTACCCAAGCTATTACCTGTCTTTACCATACCTGGATTGTCTTCGTCTTCTATAATTCTTCTCCACCGTTCTTATGTGTCTCCTTGATATGTTTTCTCTAGAAGTGTTGTTTCTATTAGTGCTACCACACTAGTGAGTGGATCTCGGTCTGTAGGATCTTAGACTTCAGTTCACCCGGAATCTTTCGTCGTATACTTGTTTCGATCACCTCCGCTACCTTAAAGTCAACTTGACAAAGTTTAGGACTTTCTACTACGACACTTTCACGACGTGAGTTATACGGTCGTTTAAACCTTTTGAGTCGTCACCGGTGTCCTGACCTTTTCCAGTCAAAAGTAAGGTTAGGGTTTCTTTCCGTTACGGTTTCTTACGAGTTTGATAGCGTGTTAATGTGAGTAGAGTGTGCGATCGTTTCAGTACGAGTTTAAAGAGGTTCGGTCCGAAGTCGTTATGCACTTGACACTTGAAGGTCTACAAGTTCGACCAAAATCTTTTCCGTCTCCTTGGTCTCTAGTTTAACGGTTGTAGGCGACCTAGTAGTTTTTTCGTTCTGTCAAGGTCTTTTTGTTGATAAAGACGAAATAACTGATACGGTTTCGGAAACTGACACACCTAGTGTTAGTTGACACCTTTTAAGACTTTCTCTACCCTTATGGTCTGGTGGACTGGACGAAGAACTCTTTGGATATACGTCCAGCCCTTCGTGGTCAATCGTCACCTGTACCTTGTTGTATGACCAAGGTTTATCCTTTTCCTCATACAGTTCCGACATATAACAGTGGGACGAATAAATCGAAAATATACGTCTCATGTAGTACTCTTTGCGACCCGACCTTCTTTGTGTTCGACCTTAGTTCTAACGACCCTCTTTATAGTTATTGGAGTCTATACGTCTACTGTGATGGGAATACCGTCTTTCACTTCTCCTTGATTTTTCGGAGAACTACTTTCACTTTCTCCTCTCGCTTTTTCAACTGAATTTCGAGTTGTAAGTCTTTTGCTTCTAGTACCGTAGACCAGGGTAGTGAAGAACCCTTTATCTACCCCTTTGTCACCTTTGTCACAGTCTGAAATAAAAAAACCCGAGGTTTTAGTGACGTCTACCACTGATGTCGGTACTTTAATTTTGTACGAATGAGGAACCTTCCTTTCAATACTGGTTGGATCTGTCGTATAAGTTTTCGTCTCTGTAATGAAACGGTTGTTTCAAGGGAGATCAGTTTCGATAACAAAAATGTCACCAGTACATACCTACACTTTAAACCTGACACTTCTTCCGACTCACGACTTCTTAACTACGAAAACTTGACACCACAACCTCTTCTGAGAACTCTCAGGGAACCTGACGTTCCTCTAGGTTGGCCAGGTAAGATTTCCTCTAGCCAGGACCCAAAAGAAACCTTCCTTACTACGAATTCGACTTTGAGGTCATGAAACCGGTGGAGTACGCTTCTCAACGGAGTGACCTTTTCTGAGACTACGACCTTCCCTAAGCCCCGTCCTCCTCTTCCCCTGCTGTCTCCTACTCTACCGACCTACGGTAGTGACCGAGTTACCTGCACTCAAACTCACTTGAGACCTTCAACCACTACCTGTCTCTCCGGACCGCACAACACTAAGTACCCTAACGTTTCTCAGTCTGTACTGACTTGACTTGACTTGACTTAACAATAAATGTAACGATTTAAATTTATAACGTTAAACCATCGTCACAATGGTGACGATCGTGGTACCATTAAGGAAGGGGTCTCGTTAATACAAGCTCACCTTCTAGTAATGGTGAGTTTCCTAAAATCAAGAGACGAAGAGAAAAGGAAAAACTACTTAGAAGAAACAATTACAATATGAACTTTGAAACACTCTTTGTTATATTCCAAATTGAATCTTTAAAATCTTTTTGTCTTCTGGTACACAAACAATTTGAGAACATATAAAAACTTGATCGAGAATGGCACCAGATAAGTGGGGTACACACGACACTCACACCCGAGTAATGAGAACAGAGCCCCTTCTACTACTCTCGTTTGGAAAGTTCCGTAATTGTCACCACGAACAGAGTGTGAATCGGGAAAAGTACCGAACTAACAGAACAAATTAGGAATGCTGTGAGACTGTATTCAGCATAATGATAAGGATCAGATCTCTATTCCTTTGATTTCGAATCCCCGATAAATTTAAACAAATCCCAATGTGTCCTATGTTTGGACACGGAGGATTCTCGTGTCGGGACCGGTTGCTGGTAGTGTCGAACACCCGTTTCCACAATTGTTAAGTCAAGGACCGTTCTTGGTGTCGTGGTACAGACAGATGTAAAACTTTCCATTGATACCCTACCTTTGAAAGTTGATGTTTATTAAATTTCTCTAAGTTAAAATTGAGTCAGTTAACCTATACAAATATAATATAGGTCAACCATAATTGTCAATTAAGACCTGGAATACTGTCTACACGATAACTGACTCTACCTATGGCTGGCTGCCGAAAGTGAGTCAGTTGTAGGTGATTTATGTCGTCAGAAACCCACTTGTTTTTACAATAAGAGACCAATATGGATAGGAGACTATCCTTAATACTTTGTACGAGATGAGTCTGAAAAGACTTTCATTTTTCTTTCATATACAAATGTACATCAGTATATATTAGTCTGGATTAAATATTTAAAGAGTATAGAAACTAAATACCTAGAATTAAGTAAGGTAAACATTTTTACGTCGGAATAGACTTTTTATATCAAAGATCTACTTATAAAAGGGTTAATAAAATTGTAACATTAACAATATTATTAAGAGATCCCCTTTTATAAGAATAAAAAATAAGTAAATAAGTATGTAAACCGTTATTATATAACTTACAATATTTGTGGTTTATGGTTAGACCACAATGATGAATTGTAGTCTAGTTCATAAAACCGTTGGGTGAGGTCATGAGAACGGACCTCTTAGGGTACCTCCCTCCTCGGTCCATCCGATGTCAGGTACCCCAGCGTTTCTCAGTCTGTCCTGACTCGTTGAAGTGGGTGAGTGAGTGAATTTTTCGACACACCACAAGTAGTTCTAAGCAAAAAACCCTGAGTTAAAAGTAAAGACATTTAACACTACTCTTTTTATTACGGATAAAGTTGCCTCAATAACATTCCTATTTTACTTTGTTAGGTGCACTCATTGTATCTCTTCCTGGCCGTATAACGTCAACGAGGTCCACACAATCGTCGACGAAATCACCACTTGGACCTCTTACACGGACTTATTTACACTAAAAAAAAGGAGGTCTTCGTGTGTAAAACGGTCCTTTTTATCCCGATATTTGTTATTAATATTTTGTAACACAGTCAAAGTTGTCCTCTATATCAAGTTACGTGTCACCATCACGTCTCCTCGTTCAGGAATTGACTCGGTATCCAGAAATCCTGAAGGAAGTATCTCCTCCACTAAGACTTTAATGTAGAATTCCCTCTTCAAACTCTAAATTCTTTTATTATTTATTTATAACTATCTTTTCGTCCTCCTCTGTAAAGTCCGTTTTACATGATTACATCTTTTACTAAACATGTTCTTTAAGGGACACAAGATTCACTATCTACCTCCTAATAAACCAACACAAAAATTAAGACCGACATTGATCTAACGTACATCCGAATTCTTACATAGGGGACCCCAACACAGTAAATGTCAACACCTCGTTCTCGGGAGTCACACCCGTGTACAAACTTCGAAGACCTTCTGAAAGTTTCACACCCAGGGTCCTAAGACTAAATTGATCAAACCCACCTCGGGTCTGTAAACAACAAATCAACGTTTCACCACAGGTTGAGAAAAACACTGGGGTACCTGACATCGGGTGGTCCGAGGAGAGAGGTACTCTAAAGGGTCCGTTCTTATGATCTTACCCAACGGTAAAGGAAGAGAAAGGACTCGGTCCCTAACTTGGACCCAGAGGACGTAACGTCCACTTAAGAAATGGTACCTCAGTGGTACTTCGGGTCTGTAGCTCCGATAAATTTACTAGAGGTTCACTAAGGGTAGAAACGTAGTATATTTGTCACAGTAACGGATATAATTCGTCAATATTCTATCCGTCCAGTTTAAAACCATGGAAAGTGTAATCCCTTTTACAATAAACATTTTTTTTAAAAATATTCTACTAATCTTAAATGAGATTTAAAACTCTTACACTCGGACACTATATTTGTTTTACAATTTCTCTCACTCATATCCTAAATCTGAATACAACTTTGTTTTTACTTCGTTTACACTTAATAAAATTTATCTAAGATAATTTGAACCCGATACTTCAGTCTCACAGAATCAAATTTAGGAACGAGATGGTGAATAGTCGACTCCGACCTCTTTAGTGGATTAAGGAAAGGAACCAATTTGTCGACGACGACGACGACGACGACGACGACGACGATTCAGTGAAGTCAGCACAGGTTGAGACACGTTGGGGTATCTGCCGTCGGGTGGTCCGAAGGGGGCAGGGACCCTAAGAGGTCCGTTCTTGTGACCTCACCCAACGGTAAAGGAAGAAGTCACGTACTTTCACTTTTCACTTTCACTTCAGCGAGTCAGCACAGGCTGAGAATCGCTGGGGTACCTGACGTCGGATGGTCCGAGGAGGCAGGTACCCTAAAAGGTCCGTTCTCACGACCTCACCACACGGTAACGGTCGGCATGGATTATTATCATAGACAAATACCTAACAACATTTTATTTCCCAAATCGTGTCGTGAACCGTGTAAGGAATAGACAGCAACGAAAGGGTCGAAGACGAAACAGAAGAATTGGTCCCCCGGGTCGAGACAAACGGAAGGGAAATAGGTCAGGAGACTTTCCATAAGTCTCTTGGGTGGAACAAACGAAAGAGAGAGAGTCCCTAGTGAAAAGGGTCATAAGTCTTAAAGCAGAAACAACAGATCAATAAAGTAACAAAATACGTCCTATTATTCAGATCAGGGATCAAGGTAAAATGGATCTTCATCTTCACTGTGTATAAATTTATTTACTGAATAAACTTGTCGGATTATGTTGTTACACATAAATCCTTAAATCATTCACGAATTTTAAAGATCAAAAACTCCCAGTGACTACGATTTATCCGACAGGTACACCATGTCATCATGTTAGATATGGGTAGTATCTAGTAAGTGTCATAATCTAGTCTACTGTTGCAACAGGAAAACATTTGCCCGTCATTTACAAAGATAAAGATCGGATTACTGTTCGTTACAATTTTTGTAAGTAAAAGTGGGGTTTAATTTAAAGCACTACTTATGTAACTTACCGAACTTTACAATAAAAAGGACAAGGATGATACCAGTGGTCGTATCAATTTATGTTCCGTTTTTTAAAACTTCTTTAACGTCAACGAAAAGGTCCCTTCAGTAGTCACTATTCCTATGTATATCTCATCGAACCTCCTATAATACCAAATCTAACTATTAGTTTACAATATAACCATCGAATCCAAAATTACGGGAGGTAAGGGGAGGCGAGGGGTAAAACCAAAAACTCCACTTTCTGAGGTACTACTCATCAAGTTCGTTCAGCAAAATTCTAAACTAAAAGTTTTGCATTCAAGGACCGCACTTTCGTCGTTTACTATGACTCGTCCAGTTCTCTACATAAAGAGTATTTAATCACCTTATTATTGTGAAACCATTGTGTCTCTATATAGATCTAAATCTACATGCATTCTCCAAATATAGCCTCTTCCGTTACCGTGGGGTGAGGTCATAAGAACAGACCTTTTAGGGTACCTACCTCCTCGGACCATCCGACATCAGGTACCCCAGCGATTCTCAGCCCGTGCTGACCCACTGAAGCGAAAGTGAAAAGTGCAAGTACGTAACCTCTTCCTTTACCGTTGGGTGAGGTCATAAGAACGGACCTCTTAGGACCCCTGTCTCCTCGGATCACCCGACGGCAGACACCCCAGTGTGTCTCAGTCTGTACTGACTTGGCTGAATCGTCGTCGTCGTTCTCTAAATACATGTATAATATAACATTTAAGATGAAGTAAAAGAAAAAGATGAATCGTAAAGTCCCTTTAGAAAGAAACAATTTATAGTCAAAATTGTAAATGTATTATAAAATCACTAAGAGAATTGATATAGAATAGAACTACAAATAAATAAAAAGTTTGGAAAACTTTATAATTTTTCGAAATTAATTTTCGTCTAAAGATTCCTAGTATAACGACGACGACGATTCAGCGAAGTCAGTACAGGCTGAGACACGCTGGGGTATCTACCGTCGGGTGGTCCCAGGGGACAGGGACCCTAAGAGGTCCGTTCTTGTGACCTCACCCAACGGTAAAGGAAGACCTATCCGTATAAAACTTACAACTTTGTGATGAACGGAAGACCTTTCCAAATAGTTAAGTTTAAGGTAGTTATGAACTTGTGAAGGTAAGACCCAAACAATAATAAAAATCAGAAGTACTTCAATTATCATTTTTTCACTATCAAATTACAAAAATTAAAAGTTTACAGATAAATATATATCCTGTACATAAAAAGGAAAGTACAAAACATATAAAAAGACAGAAATGAGCAAATAGATGAAAAGAATGAACACTTCGGCTAAAGTCAATTACAACTAAGAAACAGAGAGTACATAACGTCTAAAAAAAGTCAAATCCCAAACAGAAAATGAACAAATACCATAATACGATAAAGACTCAAACTAAGAAAATCTGTTTTATTAGAAATTAAAAAAACTGTACAAACGACGACGACGACGATTCGTCGAAGTCAGCACAGGCTGAGACACTCTGGGGTATCCGCCGTCGGGTGGTCCGACGGGGAAGGAACCCTAAGAGGTCCGTTCTTGTGACCTCACCCAACGGTAAAGGAAGAGGTCACGTACTTTCACTTTTCACTTTCCCTTAAACGAGTCAGTACAGGTTGAGAATCGTTGGGGTACCTGACATCGGATGGTCCGAGGAGATAGGTACCTTAAACGGTCCGTTCTCATGACCTCACCCCACGGTAACGGAAGAGGTAGGCTGTACAAATCAGTCACTATATAGTTTCCGTCACAGTCATCATTGATAGGACACGTCCATCGACGAATAAATTTTAAGAGGTTTCTGTTACATAAGGGGTCAAGAGTTGGACAACCGAATGTGGTGGGTAGAGATTATCTCACTAATCCCTCCGCAAAATTTAAGGTCATAAATAGGTAAATTAACCTTATAAAAAATCATGAATTTTTTAAATAAATAAAATTAACATCCGATTAATGAAATGTTATAACACCACCAAACACGGTATGCAACTGTACTTAGTCGGTGTATTTACATCTAAACGTAAAATACAATTTTGAAGACCAAGTAGTTCTCAAATAATCGACAAAACTTATTACATCGATGAGGAAAAAAGAAATAGTTTGTTGGATACGATAATAGTAAATTAATTGATACAGAAAAAGAGGTGATGAGACTCACAGTGGAAACAGTGCAGAAAGGACGTATAAACCCAGATTCAGGAGGTAAGTCAAAGTCACGACACAGTAAGACGAATCCATTAGTTACAAAATTCATACATTAAATATCCTGTCAGACTAAATTTCACAATAAATGAGTCTCAAGAACTTTACTTACTAAAAGTTTATCGAAATAGTAAAAGTCTCTTCGTTTAATATCATTACGAAATACGTAAAACATAAATTTCTATATCAACACCTATCATATAAAGTGTAATAAGGTATATGGAAAAACTAATTTACCGTAAAATAACGATAGATACTGTTATACAAACTAGATCTGGTCAGGTAGACTTCCTAATTTAGGATAGTAGTAAATCACAAATAATAAACTCCCTCTAAAAAGGATTTCCGTAGACAAAGGGTATCTATTGAAATCTTCTTTGACAATCGTACCAGTTCTTTATTCTAGTAATCTTCAAGTAACCAACTTTATTTTAGTAATCTTTAAGTAACCAACTTAAAGTTCTTTGTGAATTCTCACGAAAAAAAAAAATTATTAACTTCATTAAGGACCGATATATTTATCCGATGTAAGAGGATGACCCCTAATACAGTCACTTCTATGAATATAAAACTTTCCCTCTTCTATTCTTCCAACTTTGGTAAAGGAATAACTTCATTTATAAGGAAAGACATAGGAGTGTTAATAGAAAGAATAACAGAGACTGATTAAAACTCTTTTTGACATTGGAAAACACGTCGGTATTCTAGACACCTAACGATAGATTTCCCTATTTTTTTTTTTGATTACATTTTTCGATACACGGTACCTAATTTTAAATTTGTTTCACTGGGGAGTTCAGAGAGGGATGAGATTTTTGAATGTTAAGATTTAGGATTACAAAGATTGTCAGTTCACCCTTTTACGGTTTCCAAAATTCAAAAAATTATCATGGAACTACATTGTCCATGTGTTATTTATGGAACACATAAAAATTATCATGGAACTATATTGTCTATGTGTTATTTAGAAAACTTACTTATTATTTATTAACCTACTAAATCAAAGTGGAGGTTTTTGATATACCCACCCCCAATGAGTTTTTTAACTTCTACCTTTAAAACATACTAGGAAGTTAAAATGAAGACCCGTAAATGGACTTCTTTTATCTTTGTGATTAAGTTTTTCTGAATGTACCAAATTACTAGTAACGTCGTAATAAATTTCATCGGTACTATACCTTTGTTATCTTACCCTTACTGATCTCTAGAGAAGTCCTTTTAATCTCGATGGTTCCCTTGTAAAGTACGTTTCTACTAACGTCATTTCCTGTCCTTACCATACCTGGATTGTCTTCGTTTTCTCTAATTCTTCTCCATCGTTCTGATGTGTCTTCTTGATATGTCTTTTCTAGAGTTATTGGTTTATTGGTGCTACCACACTAGTGTGTGGATCTCCGTCTGTAGAACCTCACACTTCAGTTTACCCGGAATCCTTTGTAGTGTTTTCTTTTTTTTTTCCTTCGTAGTGATGCTTGTTTCGATCACCTCCACTATCTTAAGGTCGACTCGATAATGTTTAGGATTTTCTACTACGAACCTTTAACGACGTGAGTTATACAGTCGTTTAAACCTTTTGAGTCGTCACGGGTGTCCTGACCTTTTACAGTCAAAAGTAAGGTTAGGGTTTATTTCCGTTACGGTTTCTTACGAGTCTGACAGTGTGATAACGTGAGTAGAATGTGTGATCGTTTCATTACGTGTTTTAAGAAGATCGATCCGAAGTCTTAAAGTTCGGTCTAAGTCTTTCCCGTCTCCTTGGTCTTTAGTTTAACGGTTATCGGCAACCTAGTATCTTCTTCGTTCTCTTAAGGTCTTTTCGTAGATGAAGACGAAATAACTGATACGATTTCAGAAACTGACACACCTAGTGTTGTTTGAAACCTTTTAAGAAGTTCTCTACCTTTATGGTCTGGTGGAAAGGACGCAGGACTTTTTAGACAAACGTCCAGTTCTTTGTTGTACATTGTTACCTGACCAAGGTCTAACCCTTTCCTCATGTAGTTCCGAGATATGACAGTGGAACGAGTAAATTGAATATACGTCTCATGTAGTACGCTTTACGACCCGACCTACTTAGAGTTCGACCTTAGTTCTAACGACTCTCTTTATAGTTAGTGAAGTCTATAAATCTATTATGGTGGGAATACCGTCTTTGTCTTTCCTTGAGTTTTCAGAGAACTACTTTCACTTTCTCCTCTCACTTTTTCACCACTTGAGGCCCTTTAAGGGTTAGAAAGGATGTCAAGAGTTACTATTGAAACAACCCATCTCATAAGAACCAATCTCCAAAAAAAAACAAAAAACAAAAAAAAAAGGGGGAAACTCGTGAAACACTTGTACGACACAGTGAGATAAGACCGTACATTTCAAAGACAGTTTCTCAGACGACTATCAGAATATCCTAAAGTGAACATACATTATACAACGAAACGAGCGATGAAAATAGGAATTGAAAATGGTAAAATTACTATTACACAGAACCACACACAGAGAAAAACAAATAGAATCTCCAAACCCCTGACCTAATCCCTTTAGAAGGAGTCTAATCCCTGTAAAAGTTGGTAAACAACAACGACAAGTCAACGATTCAGCATAGACTGGTAAACGTTTGGGTACCTGACGTCGTACCGTCCGGAGACACAGGGAATGACAGACGACCTCAAACGGGTTCAAGTACTTGTAACTAGCCACTACGATAGGTTGGTAGAGTCGAAGACGAAGGGAGAAGAAAACAGAAGTCAGAAAGGGTCGTAGTTCCAGAAAGGGTCACTCAGTCGAGAAGTGTAGTCCACCGGTTTCATACCCTCGAATTCGTAGTCACGAAGGTTACTTATAAGTCCCAACTAAAGGAAATCCTAACTGACCAAAATAGAGGAACAATAGGTTCCCTGAGAGTTCTCAGAAGTAACAACAAGTCAGCGATTCAGTATAAACTGAGAAACACTGGGGTACTCGACATCAAGCGGTCCGAAGGACCAGGAAGTGATAGAAGACCTCGAACGAGTTTGAGTACAGGTAGTTCAGTCACTACAGCAGGTTGGTAGAGTAGGAGACAACAGGGGAAGAGAAGAGTGGAAGTTAGAAAGGGTCGTAGTTCCAGAAAAGGTTACTCAACCAAGAAGCGTAGTCCATCGGTTTTATAACCTCAAAGTCGAAGTCGTAGTCAGGAAGGTTACTTATAAGTCCTGAATAGAGGAAATCCTACCTGACCAACCTAGAGGAACGTCAGGTTCCCTGAGAGTTCTCAGAAGAGGTCGTGGTGTAAAGTTTTCGTAGTTAAGAAACCACGAGTCGGAAGAAATACCAGGTTGAGAGTGTAGGTATGTACTGATGACCTTTTTGGTATAGAAACGGATATACTTGAAAACAACCGTTTGACTACAGAGACGAAAATTATGTGATAGATCCAAACAGTATCGAAAGGAAGGTTCCTCGTTCACATATTATTAAAGTACCGACACCAGTGGTAGACGTCACTAAAACCTCGGGTTCACTTTAGACAGTGGCAAAGGTAAAAAAGGGGAAGGTAAACGGTACTTAACTACCCTGGTCTACGGTGTTAAAATCAAAAAACTTACAAGTCAAAGTTCGGTCGAAAAAGTGAGAGGAGAAAGTGTGAGTACTTCTCCGAGAAATCAAAGAGAAACGAAAGAAGGTAATCACACAATAGTAGACGTATAGACTCCAACAACTGTAAAGACGGCCGTTAGAACTAAGGTCGAACACGAAGTAGTTCGAGTCGTAAAGTATACTACAAGACACGTATATCAAATTTATTCATACCACTGTTAAATATCGGAACGGTATGAGGAAAGGGTTAAAACTTGGTCAGACAACAAGGTACAAGTCAAGATTGACAACGAAGACCCCGACGTATGTCCAAAGAATCGTCCGTCCATTCCACCAGACCAAAAGGGTAGAGAAAGTCTTAAAAAGTCAAACAACACTAGGTGTGTCAGGTTCAAAAACCACATCAGTCACTTAGTCTTAATCTAAAAAAAAATTAAGGGTAACGAAAAAGATACTACGTTGTCTACAACTTATTTAATTGTTGTTCCGAGGAGATGGAGAAGATTTAGGTCGACCATGTAGACCTTTAAGAGTCAAGGACATAACAACTTCGTATGGAACTTCCTAAAACCCGAACGATATTAGTCTCTTCCGTTACCGGTGGGTGAGGTCATGAGAACGGACCTTTTAGGGTACCTGCCTCCTTCCTCGGACCATCCGACGTCAGGTACCCCAGCGATTCTCAGTCCGTGCTGACTCGTTGAAGTGAAAGTGAAAAGTGAAAGTACGTAACCTCTTCCTTTACCGTCGGGTGAGGTCATAAGAACGGACCTCTTAGGGTCCCTGTCTCCTCGGATCACCCGACGACAGACACCCCAGCGTGTCTCAGCCTGTGCTGACTTCGCTGAATCGTCGTCGTCGTCGTCGTCGTATACTTTATTCGCGTTAACACGTCATCACTCTCCCATTGTCCATCCTTCCGGGCTCCAGGGGTTCACCGTTCTTCTTATTTGATGTCCACCGTCTGAAAAAAAAAAAAAAAAAGGAGTTTGGAACACGTGTATTACCGAGTCGTTTGGTCATAAGTACAATTAACAAAATACGGACCCCTACTGTATGGAACACAGTGATATACGTGATAGAGTTTTCACGTATAACACCCTCTTCTCGGACCACTTTGAGGGAGTCGGAACTCCGCAAAGAGAGGAGACTAATCTTCGAATAATTGTTTGCGTTTAACAGAACGATTTTTGATCGTTACCCCGTCAGAAAGACAGGGGAAGACTACAGATACAGTCTACGAAAGGGATAGAGACAATACGAAGTTATTTTGAAACGATGTGTTTTTCGAGACTCACCAGTTCGGAGTAGAGACCGAGACCAAGCTTTAGGAAACAAGGCCTCCAATACTTAGGGTCACATCGTGTGCCGAGTGTCGGTGTTGGAAAGTCATGAAACTTGTAAGAAAGCGTAACGGTAAGAAACTCTAAAAATATTTTTGACTGGAAGAGGTCAGGACACCGGTGACGACTCAAAAGGTTTAAACGACCGTATAACTCGCGTCGTGAAAGTTTCGTAGTAGAAAATCCTAAACTTTATCGAGTCGACCTTAAGATAATGGAGGTGAACGACACAAGTATCATTACGAAGGATTCTGGGTGAACTAAAGTGTGAGGTTCTACATACCGAGACCACTCCCTGGTGTGGTAACACCAATAGACCCAGTAATTCTAAAAAAAAAAAGGTTGTCAAGACACACAAGAACGGTGGACAATTAGAGGGGACGAAGACAATCCAGAAACGACAAAGACAGACAATAACACGGGTAGAAACGTACTTTACACAAGGGAACCACAGATTAAAAGAACTCATCTAGAGACTAGAAAGGGTAAGACAACAAAAGGAGATAAAGAAACGTAACAAATGAACTCTTCAGAAAGGATAGAGAGGAACGATAAAAGACCGTGAGACGTAATTCTACTCAAATAGAAAGAGGAAACGGAAAGTGAAGAGAAGAAAAGAGTCGACGTACATTCCGGAGGAGTCTGTTGGTGCGACGGAAGAAAGTAGATAGAAAACTCCGATACCAAAATCAGTTATGGAGCACATGTTAGCAGACTTAGAGGTAGGTATCAAAAAGTCCGTGACCAAATAGTCTAAATCAGGGAACTTAGATAAGTAGTGGAGAGGATATATTAGTATTCCCTAAACTAAATATAAGATGGACTTACCGGAACACAAAAAGGGATTAAAGAAGTTAAATTCAGACCTAAAACGTTATTCCTCGACTACTAGACTCTGTGTCAGTCGAGGTCCAGAACAAAAACGACTTCGAACAACTCGAAGAGGTAGAAACTGACGTTTCTTATCTTAATTAGACTAAAACTATAATTGGCAGACCACTACAGGTACACATCTCAAAAGAGGTCGTGGTGTTAAGTTTTCGTAGGTAAGAAGTCGTGAGGTGGATCAAATACTAGGTTGAGAGTATAGACATGTACTGACGACCTTTCTGGTATCGAAACTGAACAACCGTTTCTTTACAGAAACAAATATAAACAATATCTGACAATGGTGATAAGGAACTTTATTAAAAAGACGGTAAAAGAGAGGAGAGGGAGACTTTTGAGATATTACGTCTACAATAAGACCCATTACTACAGTGTTTGCATGAAATTACATACAGGTACATTTTGTCATAAAAATAAAATGAAGAAATAGACCTACTCAAGGTAACGAGACAGAAGGTAGTAGAATCTTACTAGTGACTGAATAAGAAGATGGAGTAGATTAGATGATAACTCGGGGAAATCACTAAAAAGTCAAGTCAATATTTGAGACAAAATATTAAAAATACAAAAAAGGAACAAGTCAAAGAGTGACACAAGGAAGTGATAAGAGAGTTCAAGTAACTCGTAGAAGTACTGGCAATGAAACTTACGAAGTAGTTCACTTACCGAATAGTGACACAAGTAAAAAGACTTCAAAACAAAACAACAAAGTTAACTTTGTCGAAGGAGACAGAAGAGTAAACGGAGTAAAAGACACAAACAAACATACATAACTCATTCAGACACTAGAGAGGACAAGAACTTCCTCATCCAAATAATTCCTCTATATGAGACACTTAGTCTTCACGTCAGGGTGTACCGGGGGTCTCCGTCCACGAGTTTCTCATAGGAGATACACCCGACATATGTGGGAGGTCAACACCATCTTGACGTCGACCACAATTTCGTACGACCACTCATCCCGACCGGAGGTCGGACGACACTCTAGGTTGGTGTCAAAAATTCATGAGAATTTAAATGGTAAATAAAAGATACACAGGAATCCTTTTGTAGATTGTGAAAGTACTACTAATACAAGAAACATTTTACCTTTCAAGAGAAGACGGATAAGTCCTTCCACACACATTTTACGATATCACTATGTTTAATCTTTGACAACACTATATATATGTAATACAATATCCATGTCAAATAATCCCTAGATAAAATCTTGATAGAATTGATGAACATATTAAGAAAGTGAATCCACACTCTTAATATAATATCGATTCAATCTTTTACAGGAATAGAATAACAAGTCAACAATTTAGCACAGACTGACACTAGGACACTTAACATCGTACGGTTCGAGGATACAGGAGGTGACAGAGGACCTCAAACGAGATTAAGTACGGGTTACTCAACCAATACGATAGAATGGTAGAGTAGGAGACGGTGCGGGAAGAGGATAAGGGAAGTTAGAGAGGGTCGTATTCCCAGAAAAGGTCACTTAGTCGAGAAACGTAGTCCACCGGTTTCACAACCTCGAAGTTGAAGTCGTTGTCAGGAAGGTCACTTATAAGTCCCAAATAAGAAAATTCTAAGTGACTAAACTAGAGAAACATCAGGTTTCCTAAGAATTCGCGGGGAAGTGCCTAGTGTCGGAACAGTACTGTTTCACCGAACGTACTGAATCACTTCGGTACTCGGTATAGTACGTCCCGGTGGTTTTTACCTGTCCAGTATCTTTTCTCAAGACTGTTTTGTACCAGGTGACCTCTTTCTTTACCGGTGGATGAGGTCATAAGAACGGATTTCTAGGGGTACATAGGAATAGAATTCCTATGTATAATATAAATCCAAACTTTATAAAATAGAAGTTGAATTATATTACAGTTTATAAAATACATGTACGTGTTTCTGTTCCTCTCTTACTCTTTCTCACTTTCCCTCACTGTCTCTTTCTTCTTCTGTGTGTGTGTGTCTATGTTTACACACCTTTACCATTGTCTCTTTGTCTCTTCTCCTTTTTTACGTCGTTTTACAAGTACTCTCTTACAAATGTCAATCAAGTCATCTCCAATAGTACGAGTTTGAACAACAGAGGTAGGAAAACTGAGGATCGAACAACTTCCCAACTGCTCGAAACAGAAAGTGACTCTTCACGACAATTTTTCAAAGAGTCAAGTCAGTAAATGAGGAACTTCCTATACTTAAGTATGAAGTAATATAAAAGGACCGATATATAAATGGTATCGTTAGTATATACAAGTAACACCTTTTAAATTTTAATATTTCCTTTTATTTTCGATGAGTATCAAAAATATGAACCTTTATTAACAATAATGTAAACGTACATAAAGAAACAGTAAAATTAAAACGTATAAGGGTAATTGACAAATAAAACTTTTACAAAGTCGGATACTTTTTCAACTTTCTTATCATATTATATATGGATATATGGGAAGTGTATTAAATTAATAATTGAAAAACGGTGGAACAACAAGAGAAAGACAAGACAAACTTACTCAGAAAATTTAACTCAACTTCTACAGTACGGCACAGTAGGGCTTTACATAAACGTACATAAAAGAATCATAACATATTCCTACAAACGAACGTATTATCGGTATGGTAATAGTGTCGATTCTTTTAATTAAGTCCACTATTAAAACAGATAAGTCTTAATATGTAAAAAAAGTAAATGTAATATTGTAGAATTTTTAATTCAATATCGTATCACATATCATAAATTGAATAAAAGAAATATCAACCTAAAGAAATCTAACAATTACAAAAATAACAATATCCATTACAACTTTAATGAGAAAAAAAGAGTTCACTAATTTTACTAAATAGAAATAATACTCTACTTTCCAAAATAAAGGAATATTTTCTTAAAGTCCGTACTTGGCAGTGAACTCTATCTCCCGAAAATAAGTAAAATCAACACCAAAAGAAAAATCAAAAGTTGACTCAATTTCCTCATCTCAGTCTGCAAGAACTTTATTATTCAGGTAATTGTAAAATCGGTCCAATTTCACTGAACCTCATTTTAGACGTTTAGACGGAGGACGGAGGAGCAGACAAACTTTATGATGGGACTCTTATCAATAATAATTCTTCCTATATCAAAAAGGGGGAAAATCCGAAATAAATTAACACTTTGTAATGATTTATTAAATAATAACGTACAAATAGGAATAATAAGAAGTTTTAACTGGTACCCACTTTACAGAACCCTGTACCGAGAATTGACTGAATTCTATAGAGGTAAATCTCTACTATACCGGACAAATCTGAGTAGAAGATAAGTAATCGTATGTCCGGATTTATATATGAAGAAACCCACATATTCGGGACCCAAAGTCGTGTAAATAATTATACAGACAAAAGAAAGTCCAAAAGCACGTGGACTTCAACGATCTCCTTTACAATAAATATTGGTTGTTCGACTACAAATAAGTAAACCAAACGATGAAATACTGTAAAACTGTTGACCTCCATCTTATCGTCTCCCAAACTTCAAAGGTTTACTCAAACTACTTAACCGTTATGTTCCCTTTAATGGGCCATTCAAAATAGATGTTATTTCTAATAATATAAAATTAAATCGTCGAAGTAAAGATTCAATAAATTAGAATAAATATATGATTAAGTAAAATGTTGACTATTAAAAAAACAAATGACGTACTTATCAGAATTTAAGATACTACGTATTTTGTATCTTCTATATCCCAAAGAAAAATCATAAGATTTATAACTATATAATCCATAACATAAATCTTCTTATGAGTCCTTTCCTTTATAATAGTATTCAGGTCCAATCACTGAAAAAAGAGTATTTCTTAATGATTCACAGGTAATCGAACCTCATAAAAGTAAAAGAACTCACTTCATTAAAGATCCGTCCTTACTTTTGTTTAATAACTGATATTATTAAAAGTCATCATTTATAATCGTTCTTAATCATTTACTCACAAATTACTCTAGTCTAGATAAAACTTACCAACGGAGTACGAAATTCCCTAAGGGACCACCGAGTCTGCCATTTCGTAGACGGGAGTTACTCACTCTGTGTCAAGCTAGGGGTCCAACCCTCCTAGGGGACCTCTTCCTTTACCGTTGGGTGAGGTCATGAGAACGGATCTTTTAAGGAACCTACCTCCTCGGAACACCCGATCTCAGGTACCCCAGTGTTTCTCAACCTGTGATGACTCACTGAAGTGAAAGTGAGTACGAAATTTCTTTAAGATCCTGAAAAAAGTAAGGAATTGACAATGAAGTCAAACGTAAGACTTTATAAGAAAATTTATATGAATCAACAAAGAGTATAAAAGACGAAAAGTGAATTTTTTTCAAAACTCAACATGTGACACAAGGTCGATGTCCCTTCTATTGATAGAGGAAAACTCCTGGAAATTTCTAAGGGTCGTCTTCCTTTAGTTATTAATAAACTGATTTATGAAACACGTGTTAGACTCTGTAGAGGGAGCAAAATAGGTAATCCATAGGTCCCTTTCAAAAGTCCAGAGATAAGATGGGGCTGGTCTTTTTACCGTATGAATTTTTGTTTGCAAGTGTTTGACTGACACCCCTATACTCCTGACTTACGAACAGATGAAACTTATAATTTTATTTTCATACACGTTTTTTCAGATTATATACTCGTTTTCACAAAAGTTTTAGATAAACTTTACTTACATACTTTTCTTTTAGATAAAAATAAGTAAACCATAAACACAGAGAAAAATATGACATTTTTAGTTCCTGAGAAAAAACTACAAAGATCACCTCTATTAATTGTTTTAACCGAAATTCTCACTATTCGTCAAGTATTATTTACACCCTAATATCTTTAGTTACAAAGGAAACGTCACAGACCTAGAGAGTATGTGTAACTTTTCTTTATTTTATTAGAAAGACTAAACAAGTCACAAAATCACACTAACCAAAAAATTACAAAATCTAGGTCAATTTCTTATACCAACACGGGGTACCGGATACCAACTCTTCAATTAATTTTTTACAAACTTTCTTTTAGGAGTTCTTTCTGGGTGAAGACGGGTCCATAAGTATAGTAATTTTAAATAGTTATAAAACATGTCTTGTATTTAATAAATAGATAAATATTTTATTTTTTTTATATATATATGTATGAATTTGTATATTTATGTGAGTGTCAAATTTTGTCAATATTTCGTTTTGACAATGTAGAAGAGTGGTGGAACCGTGTTTTGTTTCCCACTTGTAGGGTCTTTACGTGTATACAGCTAAAGACTAACGTAGTGAAAGAAAGGGATAGTCACGTTGGTGAGAGGATTGAAAGTACTATTAGTAATAATAAAGGAGAAATTTCAAAATGATGGGTCAAATTATAAGGACATAAGTATTAAATAAATTTTACTTTAGTCAGTGTACGACAAGACTCTAAAAAGTCAAAAAGAGGGTTGTAACAAAACACTAGAAGTAGTACAACAACTTGTATCGACAACTAAAGAAAGGGTCGATGAGGTAAGGTAACAAACTTACGTGTTGTTACAAAAATGGGTACTGGTATAGTTGAAAAGATCAAAAAACGATAATAGTCATGACAATACTCGTACCAACATGTAGAGGATCACGTTTAACGTGTTCTTAACGAAATACAATACATAGATCCTCAACGTAACGTCTTAGTACCTTATACCCCTACAGATTTAGTAAAAGATTTCTTCAACATGGTCGAATTACCAAGATAGTGGACATATAATAACATCGACAAAAAATTTTTATATAAGAGGAATTTACAACATTGATAGACTAAAAATTTAAAAAAGTTTTACCTAAGTCAAAACATGTAACCAAATGTAAAAGGATTAATGATTATTCCTACTCGTAAAGAAATATATAAGTAACCGTTATATACAAAAGAGAAGACCTTTTACGAACAAGTAACAAAAAGGGTAAAAATATAATCCAATAAACGTATTTTTACTTTAAATATTTGTCGAAGAAAGAAAAGATATGACATATGATTTTTATTTTTTTTTTATTTTATTTTAGTACTAGACCTTTTTTTATTTTATTTTTTATTTTTTATTTTGAATCAACCAATGCATACAACGTTTAAATAAAAGGGTTAAGTACCAAGGGTAAAAATAAAGGATAACTCACCGAAAACGAATTGTCTTAAAGAATTAAAATTATCTCTATTTGAATTGTCATGAATGAAAATATCGATAATTAAAATCTTAGAACAAAATTTTCCAGGAATAGAGAGGGTCTCGGTGTTTTTATAAATGGATACAAAAGAAGTATTTCAAATTTTCAAAACAAAAAATATTTCAAGAATTAAGTAGTCCTTAACATAAAAATAGATCTAGGTTAAAAGAAAAAAGGTAAACCTATTGGATAAAAGGTCAAAGTAGATACTTGAACAAAGAAGGAAACAGAAGGTAACTAGAAACAAAAAAGGCAAACGTGAGAAACTAAATGAGAGTTTCTATGTGTGTACGTATGAGAGAAGGTAACCAGTTAAATGGACAAAAAGGAGGTCATGTCAGGACAGAATTAAGGACTTCGAAATTATCAGAAAAGGGGGGTATTAACAATAGGAAATCCTTACTGAATCGACAAGAAACCAGATCAAAAAGGTATATTCAAAAATTTAGTGAAACAATTGAAAAAACTTTTTAAGATAACACGAAACCTAATCTTAACGTTACTTAGATATCCGTTATCGGAATATTACATAATTTAGTGACATAAGAACTTACACCCAATAGAGAGACAAATCCAAAATTCATAGAAAGTTACTTCAAAACGTTAAGACGTATGTCCAGAACGTGTAGAAAATAAATAAATAAATAAAAAGAAAGATATTTAACGAAATTTAAGTCAAGGACCGAACTCTACAAAAACTTGGTGGATCCACTACCCTTAGAATAGACATTTAGAACTCTCGTTCGAATACTTATTGTCAAAGAGTCCCAAGAAAACGAGAAAGTGAGACACAGACATTTCAGGGTTCCGACGAAAGGAATATCTGGTCACCCTCACCCCGTACCGAAATAAAGATCAAAAGTAAATAAGACTTACACACCGGGAAACCCTAGGGTCAAAATAGAGCAATGATGTAAGAGGTGAAACCCGTAGGGATCTAAATTGAGAAAGGGTGGTCGGGGTGTTCCGTAAGTTTTGGTGTTTAGTCAAAATGAAGTCATCTGGTCACGGAATTCCCTTTTAGTCCGAAACCCCGAGTAGACTGGAGAGACCTAAGACGGAAAGTAATTATAAAACCGGACTATTAAGACATACCACAACAGTCTAGGGATTACAAAAATTCTCCAATTTTTTTATTAAAGAAGTCGTAAAATTTAACATCAAACGACCTTCCTAACAGGTTTATTGGAAAAGATAGTATAATAACCTTTATCTTGAGAACGTCAAAAAATTTAAAATAACACAAAAATAAAGAACCAGTGTGACGTACCGTACGTCCTATAATCAAAGGACTGGCATAGTTTGGGAGTGGGGGACATCACCTTCAGAATTGGTGACCGGACGGTCTCTTCAGGGAGAATGACACAAAATTTATTTTGTAAATTATATAGTTTTATTCTCCATAAAAATACAAAACCTGAGAATTAAAACATATTATTAATTGACTTTTTAAAAACAAGTCAAAGAATGACTCTTTATCGACTCCTGTACATGTGATGGAAATAGTTTGTTGGATATTAGTGCAACTGATGAACAGAATGAAAAATTAAAACCAACGATGGTCTTAATTAGTGTGTCTGAATTTTTTTTTATAGAACCACTATAAGAGGTTTCGAATTAATAACAAAATTAAAAATGAATATGAAGTGAACATAAAATATCCCAAAAAAAGAAAATCGTATACTGTCATAAGTTTTTGAAAGAGTATGGATAAATTTTATGGTACACACGATTCGTTCTATCCATTTGAGTGTGGAAACAGTCTACTCCGTCACCCACTTTTCCTCGAAAGAACCTCAGAGGAAGTACCGTCCGTTCACCGACACTGCGCTCTGAGATTAAGGTAAAAGGACTGTGACAAAGGAATGTGACCGAAATACGGTAGAGAGACAAGAAATCACGAACTTCCTTTTTGTTTTTGTCTTAGAAGTCCACTAAACACTCAAACAACGGTACGACACGAATCAGCGAGTCAACACAGATTGAGAAACATTGTGGTATCTGACATCGGGTGGTCTAAGGAGACAGGTACCCTAAGAAGTCCGTTCTCATGACCTCACCCATCGGACAGGGAAGAGGTCTCCTAGAAGGGTTGTCTCCTCAACTTGACACCAGAGAACGTTACGTTTACCTAAGTAATGGTCAACTCGATGTCCCTTCGAACAAGGGTTTCTAGTTTTAAAGTAAAGGGAAGTTGACCATCTTCGAGAACAGAGAACAACCGAACTTATAAATAGAGGTTGTACTACACAAAGACGTCATATTTTAACTTACTTCTTATCGAGGACCAAGACGATTGAAAGACAATTAAACCGTGAAACCCCTAAAGAAAAGTTTCTTAAGTTTCAATGTTTTGTGTGGCATGTATTTTTTCACACATATGGTCCGTGTCAAATTTTTATTCAATAAAAAAACTACATTAAAATAGGGATCAAACAATTAGAACAACGAGACCCACCTAGTGTCAAATTTATTGTTTAAATCTAAAAAGAACTACTTTGACATTGTAAATTGACATTGTAATACGTATTACTATACTAGAAAGATCCACAAAGGGTCCACAGAACCACTATTTCTTAGGTGGACGGTTCGACCTTTACGTCCAAACCAAGGACCCAGTCCTTCTAGGGGACCTCTTCCTTTACCGTTGGGTAAGGTATAACAACGGACCCTTTAGGGTGCCTCTCTCCTCGCATCACCCGATATCAGGTATTCAAGAGTTTCTGAGACTGTGCTGAATCGCTGATTTGATGGTAGCATTAGAAAGTTCGTCTGTACACAATTGAACTACACACAACAAAAAATTTGAAGAGTCCAGAAACTGTAAAACTTAAGTCGACTCAATTAGACAGACTACTCTGCATATAGTTATGGATTTTCGAAATGACAACTTACGTACCAACGATGCTTAGTATTGTCGTTCTTACACTTCTAAACCGACCCGACACCCGTGTGACTGTTTCCTGTCGAGAGCAAAGAACTGAATTTATGTCTTTCTATGTGAAGACTCCATTTAGGTTTATGAGAAATTTAATCACTATAAGATCTTTTGAGTGAAACACTTGATAAAATTTCGAACACGGTTAATTTTTCAATGGACCCTCGTAAGTCACGTATCCATACTTCACAGACCGACCCCGGTCCCGGTTCCCTCCCGAACTTCCGTGCCACAAACCAAACCCTGTGTCACTGTCTCGATAGACACAGGCTGACGACCCACCTTTCACTAACAGACCCCGGATCGGTTCTTTCTCCAGACTCTCTAAGAGCTGTGATGGGTACTGAAAGTTCACCTTGACGTCGTTGAGTTGACCAAGAATTTTTTTTTTTTTTTCAATGAATCCTTCTTTAATTTATTCCCGATTATATCTGAACAATAATTTAATCGAAGGACAATCTTGTTCATGTAAGTGTTCTAAATTCACCATACACAAACAAAATTTTGGTGTTACATACAGAATCCAGTCCTAGGGATCTTTGTCTCGGACTTTGTCCTAAAATATATTCACTAAATTCCTTTCTCTCCCAAGGGACCATCGAGTCGACCGTTTCTTAGGCGGACGTCACGTCCTCTAGACGTGAACTAGGGACCCAATCCTTCTAGGGGACCTCCTCCCGTACTGTTGGGTGAGGTCATAAGAACGGACCTCTTAGGGGTCCATGTTTCCTCGGACCGTCCAATGTCAGGTACCCCAACGTTTGTCGGTCTGTACTGACTTGCTGATTCGTCTCGTGTGTTCCTCTCTTTTTGAAATTTCTATACCCTTCGGCGTATCCAGTCCTCTTCTTCGAGTCGTTTTTACATCAAAGACTCTTTCAGATCGAAGCTCGAAACACATACACGTAAGTACGAGTTAGAAAGCTGAGGTACATGACATACATCGGGAGGTTAAAAGTTAGTAATGGGTGTTCTTTGACCTTACATTATTGTCGTGTCTAATTAAGAAAATGGTCCGTTCACTAGACCATACAATTAGGGTGATAGTCAGTCAGTAATCGTGTTAAACGGGTTACCATCCTCACCCCATTAGAGGGTCGGTGAAGACCTGTTCGGTCGAGGGACACCCGACTTCCATTACTTCCCACGTTGAAACTCGAGTCGACTCCCACCGACTATCTCCTCTAGACCCGAACCGAAGATGTTCTACCCAGTGATTAACATAACCCTTTATATTCCATTTAAAGATCTGAATTTTTTAAATTATAAAACTATCAACGAAACTTTACACAACACGGATTTATAATAAGAATTCCAACCTGTCACAAGAACACAATAAAACTCACTCTTTACTATGACTTTTACTAAAAGTCAAAGATTTAAAATCGAAGTCCATGTAAGATCTGTCTGTAAAAAAAAAAGAAACGGTCAATTGAGTAAATAACAACGTTCAATTTATTTTAGCAGTGACAAAAATTTTAATTTTCGTTCTTTTATTTTTCAATTTATACACCTAATGTATTAAGACATGTTCAAGATCGGTGAATTCCATCTTGTTTCAGGAAATCTCACACAAAAGAAAAGAATTATCCTTCAATGACTATCATCTTAAGACACGGAACGGAACCACATAGAAGGACAACTTTTCCTTTCAACCTAACACAGACCTTGTGTCAGACCGTACGAGGAGCAGTAATTATGACTTCTACCCTCTTTCTCCGTATGGGAACTTTTCTACTGACTAAGACAATGAACGAACATAACGTTAAGTAAAAGGTTCGTTTCCATTCTGTCACTTAAACTGGAACTTCCTCGTAATGGATAGAAAATCAACTGAATTAATACACGTTTTAATAATGTCACAGTCGTGTCGAACGTTTCAAAATTGTAAAAGGGTAACCAACGTACATAATTTCCCTTAACATCCTCCGGAGTTTCTATAAACATAAAAGGACATATGTCTAGTCCGACTCCATCAATTTTTTATCCAGTCAGTAAAAAAGTCCGGAGGTCGGAACGAGGTAAAATCGAGTTGATACCGAGATTGCGAAATGTTGAGTACTGTCGTTAAATGAAAGCATCCCGAAGATGGTTTTCCTTAAGAATAAGAAGAGACTTACGTACATATAGCTATTAGACAATATACGGAGATTTCGTACCGTGAATTGATGGTCTAACTTTTTTTTTTTTTGGTGAAGTCATTTACTTAAGTATTCAACAAACATCTACTTTTACCGAATTTGTAATAGTCGATAACTTTACCGTCTTAAAGTCTATACTCACTATCTAATCAACGACATTATAAACCCCGTCATACTAAAGGTACTCAGTAAATCCAATATACAGTATAGGAAGTCAGTCATGGTCTTTTATTTATTCATAATCTTTTTACACTTCAGGTTCAAAACCACCGACTTAATATTTGAGGGAACCGTTACTAGGTTTTTAATAACAAACCTATGACAGTTTTCAAAGTAGTCTCCTTCAGTTTATCCGTTCCTTCTGAAATATAAATTTTATTAACGTTGTCCCCTCTCCTTAACTTGAGTCGAGACGCCTTTACTTTCTATCCTCTCAAAAATTTGGGAAATTGGTCGACCACATTTTCACGACCTCCTGAAGTCCCCTCCTTCTCCCAGTTACACTAATCCGGTAGACACAAACGACTAGTCACGAATAACTTTAACTCGAGGATGACGGAATGTTTCTGATTCTCAGGACTACTGTAAAGTCTCTTCCGAGGGTTTAGGAACTCTTTCAGTAAGAAGTCAATATTTTGAACGTTCCCAGATCCTCTTCTAGACGTAAAATTTACCTGGCCCTTTCTTCAATGTTAAATGCAAAAGAGTTCACTTACGACATTCCTTTCCCTCCAGTCCCGGTTATTGGTCCTTTTTTTGGACAGATTTCAAGTCAATTCGATCTCCCTTACACTTCGGTAGAACCAGTTATATTAGTAAGAAAAATATTGTTAAAACTGTAAAAAAGAAAATCGTTCGTTTTTTTAAAGGAAAATCACCCTTGACGACTACCGTTGAATCGCTAAAAACTTCTATTTTGACAATTCCATTTATAATTTGTGTAAGACGTAGTTTAAAATTTAACAAAATACAAACAAGTAGTTGTGGGAGGAAGACTAATATTTGAGGGACTGTGATTCCTAGTACATAAGACGAAAAATAGAAAAGTAACGAAGTCTTTCAGAACATGTGTTATCTAAGAGATATTCATGAACGACTAATTGACACATATACTTACTTGGTTCCTTTTTAACTATTTACTCTAGACTAAATATTATATCACAATCACTACCTTTATTAAGGTAAAAATATATTCACTGCATCTATTAAAGAATATTTATATAACATCTTTTCTGTTCCCTTTGTTCAAAATTCAGATCGAACGATAGTTGGATAAGAAATTAGAACTTCTTTAGTAAACCGAAAGACAAGAATTCTAAGTGTAAATAGTAATTCCGTAACTAAAGAGGTGTGAAGCAAGTAGACACCAAGGTAGATCAGTAAAGTGTAGGATGGGTAAGTATGAGAAACAATCGTTTTTTCGAATAATAGAGTACTTTCTGTTTCTTTATTAACATCATCTTAAAAATCCAATGACGACATGTTTAAAATGTACCTCTTCACTTCTCTAACCAATATTTCTATAATTTAGGACGAAAATATTCGGTAAACTTTTTACATAGGACTTAAAAATAAAAATATGGAGATTGGTAAATTCTCCCTTTCGTCAAAAATCCTTCGACTTTAAAATGTGACAAAGTGAGACATCTATGAGTTAAATGACTTACACAAAAGAGAAAAACCGTTTCACATTTCCGCGGAGAGGAAACTTCTATGAGTTGTATCCTTTACAGTCGTGAGGTGACTACACGAACTCACTTAGACACTTGAATTGACTTTTTTTGTAATACACCCCTCCTACACCATGTTTTCAAAAGAGTAAAAGACTACTAAAGTGGTAAGTCTTTGAGTAACTCTGGTCCTGTTTAGTCGCCACTCAATAAGGAAAGACACGTCGATTGAATTGTAAAATAATTACAAATAAGAAACATTAGTACAGTTATTATGACAGACATTAAAGGTTGTTTTTAGAAAGTTTTACGTATGTAATAAGAAGACAACATTTACATTTGTAAGTAATACTTTGAATCTTTCGTGTCCTTACAAATTTTTTAGTGGGTCAGATTATTGTAAACCCTATTTTGTACTTTAGGTACCATTAAAACATCACAAATAGTTAAATTTATAAATAGTAAAAGTAATAGAGGTATAGTTTAATTTGTACCTTAAACTTTCTGTTAAGTAATAAAATGATTTCTATACTTAAAATGTGTATATAAAATCTATTAAAAGAAACAAGAAAGAAAACAATAACTCCATAATAACTAAATGTGATAATATATTTAAAGTCGATATGATGTATCCCTAAACTTTAAAAGTTTCTAATATAAGGTAAATATCAATAATATTTTATAACCGATGTAAGGGACACAATATGTCATATAGGAACATCGAATAAAATATATATCATTAAACATGAAGAATTAGAGGATTGTAATAGAACCGGGAGGGGAGAAAGGAGAGACGTGACCATTTGTGATCAAGAAATATAGACACTCGTCAAACAAAATAAGAAATCTAAGATGTATATTCACTCTAGTTTATCATAAACAGAAAGAAACTGAATAAAGTGAATCGTATTATTGGAGATTCAAGTAGGTACAACAACGTTTACCGTTTTAAAGTTAGTAAAATAACCATCCATAATAAGAAAATATATAAATATGTATGGTACAGAAGAAAGAAGTAAATAGACTACCACCTGTGAATCCAACGAAAGTATAGAACGAATAATAATCTCACGAACATAGTAAAGTTTATACATATATATATAAAAACTATTTATGGGTCCTCACCTTAAAAACCCAGTATACCATCAAGTTAAAAATCAAAAGACTACTTAGAAGTATGAAATAAAGGTATCACCGACGTGGTAAAAGTGTTGGTCACATACTCCAAAGGGAAAAGAGGTGTAAGAACGGTTACGAACAATAAACACCAGAAAAACTACTATCGGTAAGACTGTCCACAATCCATTATAAAGTGTCACCAAAATTAAACTCGAAGAGACTACTATGACTACCATTCACGGAAAAGTACACAGTAAAACTGTAATAATTAAGAAGGTCAGGTACTTGTACCATATAAAAAGGTAGCCAAAGACAGTAGAACAAAGAAAGTAGTCAGAATGCCAAAAGACTCATGTTCAGAAAATAGACGAGTCAAGTCAACGAGTCAGCACAGGTTGTGAAACGCTGGGCTACATCAGGGGAAGGGGACGGGGGTTAGGGAGAGTGGTAGACTCAGAAAAGGTTTCTCAGTTGAGAAACGTACTCCACCGCTTCATAACCTCAAAGTCGAAGTGGTAGTCAGGAAGGTTACTTGTGGGTCCTGACTAGAGGAAATCCTACCTGACCAACCTAGAGGAACGTCAGGTCCCCTGAGAGTTCTCAGAAGAGGTTGTGGTGTCAAGTTTTCGTAGTTATGAAGTCACGAGTCGAAAGAAGTGTCAGGTTGTAAGTGTAGGTATATACTGATTATACTGATGACCTTTTGGGTATCGGAACTGATCTACCTGGAAACAACCGTTTCATTACAGAGACGAAAACTCATACGACAGATCCAACCAGTATTGAAAGGAAGGTTCCTCATTCGCACAAAATTAAAGTACCGACGTTAGTGGTAGATGTCACTAAAACATCGGATTCACTTTAGATAGTGGTAAAGGTAAAAAGGGGAAGGTAAAAGGTACTTCACTACCCTGGTCTACGGTACTAAAAGCAAAGGACTTACAACTCGAAATTCGGTTGAAAAAGTGAGAGGAGAAAGTGACAGTAGTTCTCCGAGAAATCAAGAAGAAGTGAAAGACGGTATTCCCACCACAGTAGGCGTATAGACTCCAATAACTATAAAGAGGGTCGTTAAAACTAAGGTCGAACACGAAGAAGGTCGGGTCGTAAAGAGTACTACATGAGACGTATATTCAATTTATTCTCTCACTGTTATATGTCGGAACTGTATGAGGAAAAGGATAAATCTTGTTAAGACAACAAGGTACAGGTCAAGATTGACAACGAAGGACTGGACGTACATCAAAAGAGTGCTCCGTCCCGTCTATCCAAATAAGGAACAATAAAATAAGAAAAACTACGTCAACGATTACGTCAGCAAAGGAATTAAAGAGAAAGACTAACAAACAACAATCACATGCCTTTATGTTGTCTAAAGACATAGGATGTTGAAATAACTTAAGTAATTACTTGAGATGATCAAAAGACCGTCACAGAAATCCTAAAAGATACACATCATAGAATAAATTAAATATACGTCTCATGTAGTACTCTTTGCGACCCGACCTTCTTCGTGTTCGACCTTAGTTCTAACGACCCTCTTTATAGTTATTGGAGTCTATACGTCTACTGTGGTGGGAATACCGTCTTTCACTTCTCGTTGATTTTTCAGAGAACTACTGTCACTTTCTCCTCTCACTTTTTCAACCGAATTTCGAGTTGTAAGTCTTTTGCTTCTAGTACCGTAGACCAGGGTAGTGACGAACCCTTTATCTACCCCTTTGTCACCTTTGTCACAGTCTGAAATAAAGACCCCCGAGGTTTTAGTGACATCTACCACTAACGTCGGTACTTTAATTTTCTACGAATGAGGAACCTTCCTTTCGATACTGGTTGGATCGGTCGTATAATTTTTCGTCGCTGTAATGAAACGGTTGTTTCAAGGTAGATCAGTTCCGATACCTAAAAAGTCATCAGTACATACCCACACTTTCAACCTGATATTTCTTTCGACTCGTGGTTTCTTAACTACGAAAACTTGACACCACAACCTCTTCTGAGAACTCTCAGGAACCAGACATTCCTCTAGGTTGGTCAGGTAAGATTTCCTCTAGTCAGGACCCACAAGTAACCTTCTTGACTACAACGTCGACTTTGAGGTTATGAGGAGTACGATTCTCGACTGAGTAACCTTTTCTGGGACTACGACCCTTTCTAACTCCCGTCCTCCTCTTCCCCTACTGTCTCCTACTCTACCAACCTACCGTAGTGGCTGAGTTACCTGTACTCAAACCCATCCGAGGCCCTCAACCACTACCTGTCCCTCCGGACCGCACGACTTCAAGTACCCAAACGTATCTCAGCCTGTGCTGACTCGCTGACTTGACTTGACTTGACTTAAAAGATTTAAATGACTCCGAATAAAAAACCGGATCGTACACTGGATAGGTTCTCATGCAATGTACAAATGAACTTTTCTTACACGTAAGTTTACGAAAACTTATCTTACCCGAAGTCAAATATATGTACATTTTAAGTAGACCATAGTAAACAATAAATGTCGGTCATAAAGGAATAACTAAAAGACATACCTACTAGACAGGTAACTACATTCATCACACAATTCCAGGAGTTGATAATGACATAATGATAACTCAAGAGGGAAATAAAGACAATTGTAAACCAAATACATAAATCCAAAAAGATACAACTCACTTATATAATTGTCGACAATATAGAAAAAACTTACTAGGGAACTAGTAATACATTATAGGAAGAGATAAAGGACATTTTCAGAAACAAAACTTTAGATAAAAAGACTATATCTATAGTGATGGGTCGAAAAAAATTAAAGGTAAACGTACCTTATGGAAAAAGACAGGACTTGAAAGTCAGTCAAAATATAGACTTAACCCAGAAACATCCGACGTTTGTATGTTTAGAACAAAGACATACGTAAAATGGTGAGACAAAAACTAATTTCGTGAATCAGGTTAAATGTAAAATTTATCAATAAGTATACATACAAGAAAAACGGTAAAACAATTTACACAACCCAAACAGAAACATCCACGGAAAACAAGGAAAGAAAAAAACAAGAAAAGAGAACATAAAGCTATTTATAGAAATCACGACAAAATTTCAGGAAAAAAAAAACAAACAAACAAACATAGATAATGTCTGAAAACCGAACAGTGATGACACTCAATATGTACACCTTTATATGTACCTTCTTTTATGTTCACTCTTAGAGAGTCAACACAGAACTGAGAAAAGTTGGGTACCACATCGGACGATCCGAGGAGACTGGCAACTTAAAAGATCTGTTCTTATGACCTCATCCATCGGTAAGGGAAGAGGTTCCCTACAAGGACTGGGTCCCTAGTTCGGGTCCAGAGGACGTATCGTCCGTCTCAGAAATTGACAAAATTCAGCGACTAGAGAATTAAAGTTTGTGTAAAATAGTGGGAACGTAAACATGAGAGGAGGGGAGTGTTAATACCAAAAAACTATGGTATAAAATATACATTAAAAAACGTACAGAGAATTGACGAATAACACCTATACGTACTTAAATGTTGAAAACAGAAAATGGGAATGATGATCAAGACACACACCTACGAAAGGATAGAAATCATGGTCAAACGGGAATGACTACTTCAAAAAGTTAAATATTAAAAGTTAAAAGAACACCGGGAAGGAAATAGTGAATCTCTCAATGAAATTGTAAAGAACACTCCGACCAAACCATCACGACTTGAAAAAATCGAAAACGAACAGACGCTTCAAAAACTAAAGAGGTAGTTGAGACTTACTCTCGGAACGACCTATCTCATAAGAACCAAAAATTCAAAAAGGGAAAGTAGTAAAATTTATATAGTATGGTGAAGGAAGACCGGACGTCTCAAAGACGACTTTTTATTCGACTATTGGAATACCCTTAAGGAAACATACAATAAACAACAAAAAGAGAAAATAATATTATAATAGAGATATAGAAATAGAAAATAAAATTAATTTATTTATTTATCAAACAGAACCATACAAACAAAAACTCAATTAGGAGATACCCTGAGACGAAAGACTTAAATATATATATATATAAAGGAAAGGGTCCAATCCCTTAAAAAGTAGACAATATTGAATATAATACGAGGGTTGAGGAAAGAAAGACAGAGAGAAGAACCTGGGAATAAGTGAAATATCACTTATAATAACCCGAACTACAACAGGGTCTTCAGAGAATTTAATAGGAGTAAAGAAAGTAATAATAATAAAAAAAGACAATTCGTAGTAACTAAAGGTGATGACAAAGAAGGTCCAATAACTAAGTAAGTAGACATAGTAAATTAGATGATAACTAAAGAAGATCATGTAAAACTTAAAGTGAATATAAGAAACAGAGACAAACCAACAACAAACATAAAATATTTAGAAACAATTTTGAAGATTACAGAACGAGACACGTAGTTAAGAGAACTCAAGAAACTAGTAAAAATACTAGTGATGAGACTTGAGAAAGAGTCCAACTGACGGATTGAGTCGTAATGAATCGAGAAGAAGATCTCAAAATAGAACAAAGAAGTAAGCTTTGTACAAGGAGACAGTGAATTAAAACGGATTTAACGAAAAAATATAATTGAATAGACCATCCAACCAATACAAAGGACTGAAACTTCTTGACCGGAAAACGTCCTCTGTAGAAAACAAGGGTCGTCACATAAGGGGAGAGTAGTGGTCACGACATAAGAGATGTCCAAGGGGGTACTCCCGACGTTTCCAGAAAGACAACGTCGACTACCTGGTACACTCGTCAGACGATTTGAACCAACCGGAGACCAGGTAAAACAACGAGTTAGAACGGAACATACCTCCGACTCTACTGGAGACCAAACACCATGACCCAATGGTCCGTAGACTGACACCTTGAAAACCCTCGGGACCTGAAAACGACCCAATAACCACCCACCTCAGTCCCAGGTCTTCTGGATCCCCGACAACGGACGGGCGGTTACCTATTTTGATTCAGTACCTCGATCACACCGAATGACCGTCCGTCTTGGTTCAGGACCTAAGAACAAAGTCCCGATACCTCAGGGTCTCGTACAACAACCACCCACCCTGACCAAGGACTTTATAGACCGACACACCGGAGACCAAAGAACTTCGAAGACAACCGGACGACCACAGACACAGGGGACCCACTCGACGTCAACGGAGGATGGGGTCGAAGACGGAAGATAAGGTCTGATACACCACACACGGCAAATTCACACTTGAGAGACAAAAGGGGTCGGGAGACCCTGAGGGCTTTCATTCGGGGTGATGGTAAGTTATGGTCTACGAGACCCCCGAGTAGAAGGACCACGTCCTGAAGACTCAACCTCTCGAACTTAACCCCAAACTTGAAGAGTGAGGAAACCCTCACGCAGACGTCAACATTGATAAGAGGACAAACACTTCGAGGATGAACCCCCATAACCTAACCTGATATAGTACTGGGTTAGGGAAGATGGAGAGAGTTAAACTAAAGAAGAAACATAAAAACCAACATCTTCTAGAAAAGACCATCCAAGATCAGAAAAAAATTAGATACTAAAAAAAAGTTTAACAACACTACCACACGGCCACTCTTCTCCAGCTGAGTCCCAGAAGAGAAGGTGAATAGAACGTGTGAACGGGACATCTATTAAAATTGATAACTAACATCCTTTACTTGGAATCCTTAATTCAGGAGAGATCTCAACTATTAATACGTCTGTAAAGGAGTTTTCTTTTTAATCACTATTGTTAAAATTCGTCTTATTTTATTTTATATTTGGAACAAGGTTAAACAACAAAGTCAAAAAATTTAACACAAAATTGGTTTCGTAACGTCAACCAAGAATAAGTAGTATAAGGAGTCACTCTTCGTCACATCCCAAACCTATTCTCGTATCTAACAATAAACCGAAACAGTACATAACCAATACACTTGAACCGTTTGAGAAGAGTTTAGAAACTAGGAGATTGGACTCCTACCATTACTGGGACAGAGTTTCTCTATGAACTTTTTGATTTCTTATTTTTTATTATATTCCTTGAACTATACTCTAGGTCGTGAACCATTCGAGAGTTATTTACAATCTATTAATAGTACCTATAATAATCGAAATTCACTCTTTAGAAATAGAGTCCCGTATAGGATCAAAAAGTTGTAGGTAGATTAACGGGTTCTGACTTTGAACCCTTTTTAGGAAGTAAGAAGACAAAGATTGAGAAATAGGTGAAATGTGAGAAGAACTGAGAGTTTATGAATGTGAAGAATGACGAACTAACGACGATGGTACCCGGTTCGACGGCAGATGGTAGTTTCCGGACCAGTAAAATTGTTATCGTCTCTCAAGAGTTTGGAAACTAACAGAAGGGAAGTTAAGTAAGGGTTGTAAGTCCGTCTTCCTAACAAGATTTTACGTTTAGTTCGACTACGGTGAGAGGACGAATTTTCACTAGTCCCATAAGGTTACAGGAGACGTACTTCAGGTTCAAGGAACTCTACTGAATGGTCTGAAAGTACTAAATCAGGAACGAATAGAGACATCTAAATATAAAACGTTGGAGGAATGGGAGACACGGAATCGGTTTTACTTAAACAGAGTCAAAACTTCTATCGTACGAGGGAAAGTGAGGTCGGAAATGTATACCAAGAAACAAAAAGACAAAAAGATAAGACTGATGATACGGAGAACAGATATCAGATTCTCAGTGAAGACCCACCGACAGATACTAGGGTGGACACCACAAATCCACGGAATCTAAACAAAAAGAAGGTAACACAAACAATAAAGGGGAGTCTTATCGACAGTGTTTTCAAATATTCACATGAAATTTTTTATTGAAAGAGTTATGGTGATCTGTATGACGAAAAATTAACCGACGTGTAATCTTCGGTGATCCATCGATTTTTATTAGACTACGGGCCTTGGATGGAGTTTCGTTAATTTCGTCTACTTAATTCTGACCCCACCCAGGAGGTACAAACAGAAATACAAACCGAGGGTTCACTAAGATTTCACACCAGTCTCAAGTCTATGTGACGATATATACCATTCAAGAGTACGTACTCCTAAAAGATAAGAAAAAAAAAAAAGGGTCTCTAAACAAAGAAGTCAAGTCAATCAAGTCAGTGAGTCAGCACAGACTGAGAAACACTGGGGTACTTAACATCGTGTGGTCCGGAGGGACAGGTAGTGGTTAAGGGCCTCAAGTGAGTTTGAGTACGGTAGGTCGGTAGAGTAGGAGACAGCAGGGGAAGACGAGGACGGGGGTTAGGGAAGGTCGTAGTGTCAGAAAAGGTTACTCAGTTGAGAAGTGTACTCCACCGGTTTCATGACCTCAAAGTCGAAATTGTAGTAAGGAAGGTTTCTTGTGGGTCCTGACTATAGGAAATCGTACCTGACCAACCTAGAAGAACGTCAGGTTCCCTGAGGGTTCTCAGAAGAGGTTGTGGTGTCAAGTTTTCGTAGTTAAGAAGCCGTGAGTCGAAAGAAGTGTCAGGTTGAGAGTGTAGGTATGTACTGGTGACCTTTTTGGTATCGGAACTGATCTGTCTGGAAACAACCGTTTCATTACAGAGACGAGAAGTTGTACGATAGATCCAAACAGTATTGAAAGGAAGGTTCCTCATTCGCAGAAAATTAAAGTACCGACGTCACTAAAAGCTCGGGGGGTTTTATTTCAGACTGTGACAAAGGTGACAAAGGGGTAGATAAAGGGTTCTTCACTACCCTGGTCTACGGTACTAGAAGCAAAAGACTTACAACTCGAAATTCGGTTGAAAAAGTGAGAGGAGAAAGTGAAAGTAGTTCTCCGAAAAATGAAAGAGAAGTGAAAGACGGTATTCCCACCACAGTAGACGTATAGACTCCAATGACTATAAAGAGGGTCGTTAGAACTAAGGTCGAACACGAAGAAGGTCGGGTCGCAAAGAGTACCACATGGGACGTATATTCAATTTATTCGTCCCACTGTTATATGTCGGAACTACATGAGGAAAAGGATAAACTTTGGTCTGACAACAAGGTACAGGTCCAGATTGACACCGAAAGACTGGACGTATCTCTAAAGAGTTGTCCGTCCAGTCCACCAGAACCGTAAGGGTAGAGAAGGTCTTAAAAGGTGTCAAATAACACTAGGTGTGTCAGTTTCCGAAACCGTATCAGTTATTTCGTCTTTATCTACGAAAAGACCTTGAGAGAGTCTACGACCGTTAAACTAGAGACCAAGGAGAGGAAAAGATTTTGGTCGAACTTGTAGACCTTCAAGTGTCAAGTACATGACGAATTTGGACCGAACCTCTTAAAACTCGTAATGAAATGACCGTAAACTCTACTCACGTTAACACGCCATTAAACAAAGGAGTCAAGTCAAGTCAAGTCAAGTCAGCGAGTCAGAACAGACTGAGAAAGTTTGGGTACTTAGCGTTGTGTGGTCCGGAGGGACAGGTAGTGGTTGAGGGCCTCAAGTGAGTCCGAGTGCTGGCATCTCAGTCACTACGGTAGGTCGGTAGAGTAGGAGACAACAGGGGAAGAGGAGGACGGGGTTAGGAGGGTCGTAGTCACAGAAAAGGTTACTCAGTACTCCACCGGTTTCATGACCTCAAAGTCGAAATCGTAGTAAGGAAGGTTTCTTTAGGGTCCTGACTAGAGGAAGTCTTACCTGACCAACCTAGAGGAACGTCAGGTTCCCTGAGAGTTCTCAGAAGAGGTTATGGTGTCAAGTTTTCGTAGTTAAGAAGTCACGAGTCCAAAGAAGTGTCAGGTTGAGAGTGTAGGTATGTACTGGTGACCTTTTTGGTATCGGAACTGATCTTCCTGGAATCACCCGTTTCATTACAGAGACGAAAACTTATACGATAGATCCAACCAGTATTGAAAAGAAAGTTCCTCAGTCAAGTCAAGTCAAGTCAGAGAGTCAGCACAGGCTGAGAAACGTTGGGGTACTTAGTGTCGTGCGGTCCGGAGGGACAGGTAGTGGTAGAGGGCCTCAAGTGAGTCTGAGTTCAGGTAGCTCAGGTGCTACGGTAGGTCGGTAGAGTAGGAGCCAGCAGGGGAAGAGGAGGACGGGGGTTAGGGAGGGTCGTAGTGTCAGAAAAGGTCATTCAGTTGAGAAGAGTACTCCACCGGTTTCATGAGCTCGAAGTCGAAATCGCAGTAAGGAAGGTTTCTTGTGGGTCCCAACTAGAGGAAGTCTTACCTGACCAACCTAGAGGAACGTCAGGTTCCCTGAGAGTTCTCAGAAGAGGTTGTGGTGTCAAGTTTCGTAGTTAAGAAGTCGTGAGTCGGAAGAAGTGGTAGGTTGAGAGTGTAGGTATGTACTGGTGTCCTTTTTAGTATCGGAACTGATCTGCCTGGAATCAGTCGTTTCACTACAGAGACGAAAACTTATATGATAGAATAAGGAATAAGGTTCCTCATTCGCACAAAATTAAAGTACCGACGTCAGTGGTAGACGTCACTAAAAATTCGGGTCCTTTTATTTCAGACTGTGACAAAGGTGACCAAGGGGCAGATAAAGGGTTCTTCACTACCCTGGTCTACGGTACTAGAAGCAAAAGACTTACAACTCGAAATTCGGTTGAAAAAGTGAGAGGAGAAAGTGAAANCCACAGTAGACGTATAGACTCCAATAACTATAAAGAGGGTCGTTAGAACTAAGGTCGAACACAAAGAAGGTCAGGTCGTAAAGAGTACCACATAAGACGTATATTCAATTTATCCGTCCCACTGTTATATATCTGAACTGCATGAGGAAAAGGACAAACTTTGGTCAGACAACAAGGTACAGGTCAAGATTGACAACGAAGGACTGGACGTATCTCTAAAGAGTTCTCCGTTCAGTCCACCAGACCATAAGGGTAGAGAAAGTCTTAAAAGGTGTCAAATACACTAGGTGTATCAGTTTCCGAAACCGTATCAGTTATTTCGTCTTTATCTACAAAAAGACCTTGACAGAACGGAAAAACTACTACGTCTCCTACAACCATTAAACTAGAGACCAAGGAGACGGAAAAGATTTTGGTCGAACTTGTAGTCCTTCAAGTGTCAAGTGTATAACGACTTCGGACCGAACCTCTTAAAACTCGTAATGAAATGATCGTACACTCTGCTCACGTCAACACGCCATCTAACTCGTAAGAAACCGTAACGAAAAGAAACCCTAACCTTACTTTTGACTGGAAAAGTTCAGAACACCGGTGACGACTCAAAAGGTTTAAACGACCGTATAGCTCACGTCGTGAAAGTGTCGTATTAGAAAGTCCTAAACTTCATCGAGTTTATCCTTAAGGTAGTGTAGGTGATCAAAACAAGCATCACTACGAAACATTCCGGGTGAACTGAAGTTTAAGGACCTACAAACCGAGATCTACTCACTAGTGTGGTAGTACTAATAGACCCAGTACTTCTAGAAAAAACATGTCAAAAAGTCACATAAGAACGGTCGAGAAGAATTATAGAAGACGAAGACAATCCAGGTATGGTAAAGACAGGTAATAGCTCGGGTAGAAACGTACTTTACAAGAGAATCATAGAGACTAAAAGAACTTCTTTAGAGATCACAAAGGGTAAGACAAGAAAAGGAGATAAAGAAACGTAACTAGCGACTTCTTCCGAAAGAATAGAGAAGAACGATAAGAAACCTTGAGACGTAAGTCTACAAATATAGAAAGGAAACGATGAAACGAAAAACGGAGAGAAGAAAAGTGTCGATAAACATTCCGGAAGGGTCTGTCGGTAAAACGAAAAAACGTAAAGAAAAGGGACCCCTACCAGAACTAGGGACAGAGGAAATGTTACAGAGCTTGGAGTAAGGTATCAAGTAGTCCGTGAGATAGATAGTCTAGATCCGGGAATTTAGATAAAGAGTGAAGGTGACATATTAGTATTCCCTAAAGTAACTCCAGTATGGACTTACCAGATCACCAAAAGGGATGAAAGAAGGTAAACTCAGACTTAAACCATTATTCCTCAAGTACTAGACTCGGTGTCAGTCGAGGTCCGACGTTTCTTATATTAGTTAGACTAAAACCACAACTGGCAGACTACTACAGGTACACATCTCAGAAGAGAACACAACAACCTTCTCCCACAAACGATACTGGTCTCGTAAAAGAACCGTTTTGAGATAATCAGAAACGGGACGAAGTAAGGTATAAGGTTCCGGTTTGAACTGACAATGAAGTCCACAAAGAATTGAAGGATGAAAACGTAAGGTCAGGGGATATTAATTTTCCTGTAGAAAACCCCAACAATTAAGATTTTCCAGAACATCCAGAAATATCTTGGTAAGTTGAAGTCGAAGAAGTCGTAATGACCAACCCTGTATCTGAACCTAATGACACTATAACTTACCAAACGGAACCTTTGCTTGTCTCTAGTAAGACAGTAAAAACTCTTACGTAGGTTCATGACGTAAAACCTGAGAAAACAACCGGAACTACCGATGAGGCAAAGAAGACTCCCTAAGGACGGGTGTCATCATCTATATTACCAGTAGTCGCAATTTAAGTGGGTAAGGTCAGGTAAAATCGAGTGACTAAACATCTTACAACTGTAAGTGGGAACGGTAGAGAACAAACTGGTGAAGGTTAAACGGAACTAAGTACCTGGACTGTAAGGTCCAAGGATACGTTATAACGAGAAATGTCGTAACCTGGAACGAAGATAGTGGTCAGTGTAGGTGTCGACCCATAACAAAAACGAAACCGAGGTAGGGAAGTAAGAAAGACCTCAATAAAGAGGTGACTAGAGGTCATCGGACAACCCATGGATGACCCTTCAAGGAGAAAGTTATAGGATAGTACAACGGAAAAGTATGACAAGTACCCCAAGAGTTCCGTTCTTACGACTTCACCAAACGGTAAGGGAAGAGGTCACTTGGTGTAAGACAGTCTGGAGAGGTGGTACTGGGTGGACACAACCCAACGGGGTGCCCGTACCGAATCAAAGTAACTCAATCTATTCCGACACCAGGATCACACTAATCTAACTGATCAAAAGGCACTCATACCAAAGTCACACAGATGGGAGACTACGGGAGAACGTTGTGGATGGTAGAATGAACCCAAAGAGAATGGAACCTGTTGCCCATAGAGGAGTGACGACGGGAAGGACTGGAAGTTGCACCCTTTCGAGGAGATCCGGAAGGACGCGGGTGCGTCGGTGGTGAGGAACCTGCACCCCAACGAGGAGGGTCGACGGTGAGGACCGGAGCCTGTACCCCAACGAGGAGGGCCGGCGGTGGGGACTGGAGTCTGCGCCCCATCGACGAGGACCGGATCGTACACCATTTATAAACCAATTTGCATAAGAGTGAACCCGAAGGATCCACCACGATCACCGTTTCCTAGACGGAGGGTGACATCCTCTACATTCTCTGTTCCCAAACTAACGACCCAACCCTTTTAGGGGACCTCTTCCTTTACCGTTGGGTAAGGTCATAAGAACGGACCTCTTAGGGTACCTGTCTCCTCGGTCCGCCCGATATCAAATATTCNACTCATACCAAAGTCACACAGATGGGAGACTACGGGAGAACGTTGTGGATGGTAGAATGAACCCAAAGAGAATGGAACCTGTTGCCCATAGAGGAGTGACGACGGGAAGGACTGGAAGTTGCACCCTTTCGAGGAGATCCGGAAGGACGCGGGTGCGTCGGTGGTGAGGAACCTGCACCCCAACGAGGAGGGTCGACGGTGAGGACCGGAGCCTGTACCCCAACGAGGAGGACCGGTGGAGGGGACCGGAGCCCATGTCCCACCGAGGAGGGCCGGCGGTGGGGACTGGAGTCTGCGCCCCATCGACGAGGACCGGATCGTACACCATTTATAAACCAATTTGCATAAGAGTGAACCCGAAGGATCCACCACGATCACCGTTTCCTAGACGGAGGGTGACATCCTCTACATTCTCTGTTCCCAAACTAACGACCCAACCCTTTTAGGGGACCTCTTCCTTTACCGTTGGGTAAGGTCATAAGAACGGACCTCTTAGGGTACCTGTCTCCTCGGTCCGCCCGATATCAAATATTCCAACGTTTCTCAGTCTGTACTCACTTCGTCAAATCGTCTGTGCATGTAAGAATAAGACATTAAAGGTGAAAATTGGTTAAATTTGTCCGGTCTTCTATATTCTTCTTTTCGGGGGAGGGGAGGAGCGTAAGAACATAAAATGTATCTTACAATACTCAAGTACCATAGTTAATCGGGGGATTTTAAGGGAAATTCTAAATCTTATATCCACGAAATGATCTATCTTACCGGTATTTATAGTCCGAGAGTTTCTATAAGTAAAAGTTTTTCTCTAATCCTGGGTCAAAGTGTCTGTGAACCTTTATAGTGTCCGTGAAGAGTCTTCAACAGTGGGTAACAGATTATAGAGAGAGGGTAATTCGTCTATGGTACCATTCCTTTGTCCCATCACAGTCCTGTATGATTACTTATACTAAAATATAAATTATTATAAACTACGACCCTCCCTAACCCCCGTCCTTCTCTTCCCCTGCTGTCTCCTACTTTACCGACCTACCGTAGTGACTGAGTTACCTGCACTCAGACTCACTTGAGGCCCTCAACCACTACCTGTCCCTCCGGACCACACGACACTAAGTACCCCAGTGTTTCTCAACATGTGGTGACTCGCTGACTTGACTTGACTTGACTTGATAATGATATCTAATAATAAAATATAAATTACGTAGTCAAAACCTTTTTCCTTACTGACCAGACAAAGTCATTCAGTCCCTTCTTAAACTCTCCTCCACTGTAAATTTAATTAGGAACTTCATGTTGAACCTCAAACGGTACGTCTACCCCGGAAACCAACGGTTAGACAAATACTTTACGGATTATATGATCCAATCTTCCATCTACAAATTTTTATAGACGGTAAAAGGAAATAAAAGTTTCCCCTTTCTTTTTACTGTTAAACGAAAGATTATAAACCCACTGCCACACCTAAAAAAAAGGGGACACCTAAAAAAAGGGGTATGGAACTGACCGAACACAACTCCGTCTATATAAAATTATAAACTTCTGACGGTGATTACACCTAAATTTCCAGAATACTAAAATTCACATTTACCCACTGGGAATTATAGGGTCAGTAAGAACTGTTATACCTAAAAAAACGTCATAATATTTCAATGTCTATAATGATACTAAAAGAATCTTTAGTTCTATGAAATGTATAAGTCTATTATATTATAAGATATCTATTGGTCTATTTTGACTTTAATTATTTTATCCTTTGTTTAAATTTAAAATAATAGTTCCTTCTTTATACTCTATACTTCATTGGTCTTCATCCACTTCATAGTTTCATAAGACAAGTCTTACCTGTTATACTTTATTAACAAAGAAAAAGTTTTATCACAATTAGGAAATATACGTAATTCTCGATTATACTTCAACATAATGTAAAATTTTATTATTTTTTTAATTTATTGTAAGAAAAGAAAGGGAGATCTAAAAGAATACGTAGAAAGACACTAAGGTTGTAGTATCGTCACCACCATCTGTGCCGAGAAATACAACGATTCTTTTTATCGGGTAAACACCTTCACACCCTATTCTTCTGACTTTTTGAGACACTTGATTATCTAACACACGTGAAAAATTTCATTTAATTATAAAAAAATTAAATAAAATAACACCTTTCTCATGATACCCTGGATAGACGAATTGCTTAAAAATTCACACGTGACACAACAACTTACATCCATGTCACAGTAACTAAGAAATAAAGTACGGACATTCTTGACAGGAACGTGAAGTCTAAAGTGTCTCCCTCTTTAATACCGAATAAAAAGAAGGAAATATGAAGATTTATCTATGTACAATTTTTTTTAAGTCTTTGTTTTAGTAATTATTAAAAACCGTGGTAGACAACCATAGGTCGTTTAAAGTAGAAACATTTTTTTTATCTTAGTATTGTCTATACCAAAGGAGTTCCATAATGGTTTTTTTTCAGTGTTTTGTTATATTTTATACCCACTTTTTACACGATCTGACTGGTACTTGTTCACACATCCTCTGAAGTGTAGTGGGCGTATTGACACACGACGGCGACCGTAGGTCCCGGTAGTGGTCAGAATAAACGATCGATGATATATGAAAATAAAACCAAAATGACATATCTTAAAAAAAATAGAAGACCTCTTGTAAAAATAATATATGGTATAGGTATTTGACTCTAAAGTTTTAAATGATTATGAAATCAAAAAGAGACCTACCACTCCTCTAAAGACAAACCTTCTGAACTGTCAAGACGGATCATTTTCCAGGAAAGGACCTCAAGATTTTAACAACCTTAAAAAACGAAGACCTATGGAGTAAAAACAGTACTTAATAAGTAATCGAGTCCCTTTTTAAGTCACTAAACCTAAGTATAGAAAATGTACATCTACTGATATCAAAAATAAAAGAAAATATTGAAAATTTGAAGTATTTTTTAAAAACTTTGATTATGAAAAAGGAAATTTAACTCGTCTATGATAAGTAAAAAACGACCTAACGTATCCAAACAATATATATTTTTAATATAGGTAGAATAAATAAAGTCTCAAAGAACTTAAATTCTCCGTTAACAACACAATAGAAACTATTAAATATGAAATTCATCGTTTTATACCGAGAAACTATAAGATATAAATCGTTTTAATCAAAGTATATTAAAATTACTATACATTACTTAGAACAGTACATAAGTATTAGGTTTTACAACATATATATATATAAATACACACACACATAGACATACATATCAGTGTAAATAAAATAGAGAAATAAAAACTTGTTTTTCCTAATTGTGTACGAAAGAAATACCAAATCCCTCCTTGACCAGGCTCATTCGTTCCTTAACTTTGTGTTTTACAGAATAAGACCCTCTCACTTCTGAGAGACGGAGGTCTTCTTGTGACGAGAGACCTATCCTTGACCTCCTCCGGTATAGAATGAGGAACTAGAAAGTTGAGCAGCTTAATATGCATATTAAGTGTTGAAAATACTAAGACAATCTCAGTACTACTGACGTGTCAATCCGTTCAAATGAAGGAAACTTAGAAAATAGTATAAGAGAATTCTGATATTCTTATACAAAAAAAGAAGTGAAGAGTTGTAACATACTTCACAGAGTCTTTAAAACTCATTCCCGGAATATTCGTACTTCACTCATCTACAAAAATCAGGGTATTCTCTTCGTCCATAACGTTCACTTGTGATTTAAATCCAGAATGAAAGAGAAAAAAGAAATATTAGTTCCGTTTTTTATATACAATTCGTAAAAATTGAAAAACTGTTTCTTTAAATTCGTCTACTGATAAAACTAGAATCAAATTTGAAAGATGGGAACAGTTCCTTATGGTAAATCAAAAAGAAAGACATTTATTCAAATATAAAAACATGTCATATATAACGATGGTCACATATAAGAATATCGTTATATATGAAGTATTAGATATATGTTTATAACCTTTTAGTAATACAAAATAAATGAAATACAAAAGACAAGGATGAAAAGATGAGTTGATACTTCTTTAGTACTATCGTGTACTGCGAGTGTGAATTGAGAATAAAACTGATCAATAAACGAAATCCCTTATCTGAATCATAAACATGTCTCGACTAGTGTTTTTACCCCAATTCAAGATATTTTGATCTCAAATACATTGAAACCCCGAAGGGACCACCGAGGTGTCATTTTTTTTTTTTTTTTTTTAGGTGGACATTACGTCCTCTGCACTTAAACTAGAGACCCAGTTCTTCTAAGGGACCTCCTCTGGTACCGTTGGACGAGGTCAACAACAAACCCTCTAGGGTACCTGTCTCCTCGGACCACCCGATGTTAGGCACCCCAGTGTTTTCTCGACCTGTACTAGATCGATGATTTGTTGTAGTCGTCTACATTGATCGTTTACTTATTATTTTTACAACCTTGTCCTACTTCTGCTGTCATTTGAGGAAAATGTCCTTACATAATTCCTCTCTGGTCACAAAGAGAAGTCAGAGTGTTTAAAAGGTATTTATCCACAGTCTCAACGTGTTTTCAATCTTAATGCCCGAGGAGTACTGACTGCTGACAGTCCTGTGAACAGGCACGTTCGTTTCATCATCCGTCTACTCCCCAACAGAGAGATCAGAATGAGTGGTTCCAACAACATCGGAAATTAAACATACGTGAACCATAGGTTTACCAACAAGTAATGACTGTAATATCCCTTTAAAGTTACCCAAATTAACTAAAAAATTTATTAAATTTGTATTATATGTTATATACCGAACTAGATCGAACTTGAGTCAAGAGAGTGGGAACAGAAAACGGCATAAAAAGAAACGAGAAAGACGAGATCTTCTTTCAAGTCGGGCAGAATTTATGGTACGAAGTAGGATGGAGTTTCAAAACACACACGACAAAGTAAGACGTATCAATTGAATCAATGACAAATCATTGATTAGAGTAGTGATCTGGTATTTGAGGTAAACAGAGAGAAATTATGTAAGGACATTTTCCTTGAATGTGATAGAGAAAGTATATATCGAAAACAACCTCCTCATTATATATTGATAACTCGGGTAAAACGTCGTTCAAATTCGACAAAAGAGTCTAAGTGTGTTATTCTTAGTATTGTTCTTCCATCTAGTTTAGAAGATTGAAATTTTTGCATGACCAGTGGAACGTCTCATAAAAAACAAGTAGTGGAACGTCTCATAAAAAACAAGTTTGAGTCAACTCCCTAGAGAATTCATCACCTTAACATTCAATTAAAGGTTCCAAAAATACAGAATTTTATACTTGATAACATGAGAAATTTCAGGTTGAATAATATAACAAAATTGTCTTGAGAAAATAAAAAATTATTTCCTTCGGAATTTTTACAGTACGACCAAAACCCCATATTGGCCTTTTCACGACTTCCATGTGTTGTGGTTTTTCCATTACAAATTATCCTATGACATAAGGTTCGTCTGACTTTACTGTACTTACTAATATTGTATAATACAAAAATATGTAAATTCCATTTATAATGTATACGTATGTTGAAATCCGTAAAAATTAACTATCGAAGCAATATCAAGTTTATTAAATCTATATTTAGAAGTTTTAATTCAAAATCACTAAATCGTCACCTTATATAAAAAGTCCACTTCATCTCGATCGTTGGTGATAATTTACTCTTGATCGAGTTTGGGTCGTACCCATAAAAAGAAATCTAGAATGGATGAGGCATAATAGGTTTAGTATCAGACTAAAACTTTTCACAAACTTTTCCGAAAAAAGAAAGTCTTTTACTTCGAAATACAATGATTTCCAGGGAACAATTTTAAATCATCAATCAAGATATTACGCAGAATTGTGAAAGGTTTATATTAAAGAATATTTACCATTATTAAATTACAATGAAAATATACGTATACACGTATCACGCACACACACACACACACACACACACACACACACACACACACACACACATCAGGGTCCACCGTGATCACCATTTCTTGGCTCTACGGTCACGTCCTCTTAATTCTCTAGGTCCAAGTTAGAGACCCAGCCGTTCTACGGGACCTCCTCCCGTACCGTTGAACGAGGTCATAAGAACGGACCTTTTAAGGTACCTGTCTCCTCGGACCTCCCGATATCAAGTACCCCGGTGTTTCTCAGTCCTTGCCGACTGGTGTGTGTGCGTGTGTGTGTGTGTGTGTGTGTATATATGTGTGTATGTCCAACCAGGTTGTCGATTTATATTTAATTGTTTTCTATTTTTACAAAGTACCGTCTAGAAACATTGTACTAAACAAAAAATTAAAAGATCTCTATGTTAGAACGAACAGACAAACCCTGTAGTTAGAAGGTGTACTTCACGTTTTAAATCTTTTTGTATAACTTCATTCTTTTCTTAATCGACTTTTTTACTCTTCTTATAGACAACTTATTCTCCCTATAACCTTTAGAAATAGAAACCTATCTTTTTACCAATAGAAGAAAACATTTATAGAAATTTTATACAAATACATATTTTTCTTATTAAAGATGATGAACGACAAACGATTACACATATACTTCCTTACAAATATCTAAAATAAAACATTTTTACATGTTTTAACAATGGTCACTTTTATATAAAATTTCTTGATAAAATTTACATTATAAAGAATATATAGGATTAATTCAAATACCCAATTCATTATTTTCCTTTAGATTTTTCATGAACTAACATCATGAGTATGATTTTAAATGTTTCACCTATTAAAAAACAAAACAATGAGTATTACTTCCAATACAAATAAAACGTAAGACACCATTCTGACCAGATAACGACCTAATGGTAGATCTATAAGACGCTTCACCTTATTTTTATAATCTTTTCAAATTGTGTAAGGAAGAATCTAACGAAATTTTACGTCAATAGTATATATGAACATATATCAGTAACTGAAACGTGATTACTTCGGGAAACGACCTTGTACTCAATAAAAACAACGACTACATTTGTCATGTAGAGTATGTTGAAGTGAAATAGATTTTGTTTTACGGTATTTTACACGACTATTCTTTGATTGTACAACAGTTTTAGGAGGATAGGCTCTTTCTACATCGATAAGAGAAAGGATATAACATTGAGACAGAAGTTTATACTTTAGTATTTCAAAATATTAACTACATTTATTTTACATGTCAGGAAGTTCACTATAATAATATAAAATTAAAACTAAAATTCACGATTTGGTGTGGTGACTGATGAACAAGGGTTAGAAGAAGTGAGGTTTATAATCATGAGTAGAAGAAGGAATTAAACACTGGACTTTTAAGATGTAGTCAGTTTTATCTTTGAGATAAAAGTCTTAATGTCTTAAGATGTTGAGGGTGGTTCTGGTACCTCTATTCTTACATCGTAAGGTCAAACGACTTTGTCTTTCCTCGAAATCGATACTACCCATTGACAATTGGATCAGAAGATTTAATATGAACTTGACAAATTTATTTAAGGATACGAACCTCACAACCCGAAGGAACTATCCAGTCAACCATTACTTAGACGGTCGTTACGTCCCCTGGGGTCAACATAAGGATCCAGTCCTTATAGACGACCTCTTCCCTATCCGATGGGTGAGGTCATAAGAACCCGAAGGGAACACCGAGTCGATCCTTTCTTAGGTGGACGTTACGTTCTCAGGACCCAAGCTAGGGACCCAACCCTTTTAGGAGCCCTCTTCCCTTTCCGATGGGTGAGGTCATAAGACCGGACCTCTTAAGGTACCTGGAATATTAGGTAACTCAACGTTTCTCAGTCTGTGCTGACTCGTTGAAAGTGAAGTAAAGTGAAGGGAAGTAATACCTCACAGTCCCAGTTCATGGATCCATTGTTAAATTCACAGTAAAGACGAAATTTTCTTTAAAAAAACCCCCCCCCGCATTTAGAAATCCGGGACCGGTTTTAAAGAATAAAGTTTGATAAGGGACACTATCCTACTTTCACTTCACTTTCACAATAAACGAATCAGTACAGACTGAGAAACGTTGGGGTACCTGACTTCGGGTGGTTTGAGGAGACTTGTACCCTAAGAGGTCCGTTCTTATGACCTCACCCAACGGTAAGGGAAGAGGTCCCCTAAGAGGTTTGGGTCCCTAACTTGGACCCAGAGGTCGTAACGTCCGTCTAAAAAAAAAATTTAAAATAAAAATGAAATAAAATGAAATGTTATGACATAACCAAAACGGTATGTAACTGTACTTAGGTGGTGCCCACATATGTTCGAGGGTTAGGACTTAGGGGGAGGGTGGAGGGTGGGGTATAGTAGAGAGACCTAGTAGGGGTACGTGGTCGGGGTTCGTAGGACATAGGACATAGGTTGTATCTGACCGTGAAGCAAAGAACGTACTATCATATGTACAAAGTTACGGTAAGAGGGTTTAGTAGGGTGGGAGAGGGAGAGGGAGTGTCAGGTTTTCAGGTAAGATATGTAGACACAGAGAAAAAGACAGAGCGTATGTCCCAGTAGTAATGGTAGAAAGATTTAAGGCATATATACACAATCATATGACATAACCACAAAAAGAAAGACCGAATGAAGTGAGACATATTAACCGAGGTCAAAGTAGGTAGAATAGTCTTGACTAAGTTTACATAAGAAAAATTGTCGACTCATTATGAGGTAACACATATACATGGTGTCGAAAGAATAGGTAAGTAGACGACTACCTGTAGATCCAACAAAGGTACAGGACCGATAATATTTGTCACGACGCTACTTGTAACCCCATGTACACAGAGAAAGTTAAGACCAAAGGAGTCCACACATACGGGTCGTCACCCTAACGACCCAGTATTCCATCAAGATAAACGTTAAAAAATTCCTTAGAGGTGTGACAAGAGGTATCACCGACATGATCAAACGTAAGGGTGGTTGTCACATCCTCCCAAGGGAAAAGAGGTGTGGGAGAGGTCGTAAATAACGAACATCTGAAAACCTAGCGTCGGTAAGACTGACCACACTTTACCATGGAGTAACACCAGAACTAAACGTAAAGAGACTATTACTGACTACAACTCGTAGAAAAGTACACAATCGGTAGACATACAGAAGAAACCTCTTTACAGATAAATCAAGAAACCGGGTGAAAAACTAACCCAACAAATAAAAAGACTTTAACTCGACGTTCTCAACGAACATATAAAAACTCTAATCAACAAACAGTCAACGAAGTAAACGATATTAAAAGAGGGTAAGTCTTCCGACAGAAAAGTGGAACGAATATAAAAGGAAACAACACGTCTTCGAAAATTAAAATTAATCTAGGGTAAACAAATAAAAACGAAAATAAAGGTCATAAGACCCTCCACCTAGTATCTCCTAGGACGACACTAAATACAGTCTCTCACAAAACGGATACAAGAGAAGATCCTCAAGATATCAAAGACCAGAATACAAATCTGGAAATTAAGTAAAACTCAAATAAAAACACACACCACAATCTTTCACCAGATCAAAGTAAGAAAATGTGTACCAACTGGTCAAAAGGGTCGTGGTGAACAATTTTCTCTAACAGAAATGAGGTAACATATAAGAACGGAGGAAACAGCTTCTATTCCACAGGTAACACACACCTAAATAGAGACCCGAAAGATAAAACAAGGTAACTAGATATACAGACAGAAACACGGTCATGGTATGACAGAACTACTGACACCGAAACATCATCTCGGACTTCAGTCCGTTCAACTAAGGAGGTCAAGGTAAGAAGAAAGAGTTCTAACGAAACCGATAAACTCCAAAAAACATAAAGGTATGTTTAGAACTTTAATAAACAAGATCAAGACACTTTTTATGGCGACCTTCGAACTATCCCTAACGTAACTCAAACATCTAACGAAACCTATCATATGAGTAAAAGTGATAGAACTAAGAAGGTTAGGTACTTGTACCATATAAAGAGGTAGATAATCACAGGAGAAACTAAGAAATAGTAGACTTGTGGTCCCTACGGATATTATCTATTGATCAGATAAATTATCTGAGTTTTGATTCTTAAAATAATATACTTCGGAAATTTAAATACAATTACCATTAAATATATAAGAATTGAGACTAAGAGGTAAAAGTTTTCCTAGATACAAAATAAACAACACATCAATTTTTTTTTCAGTCTTTATTACCTTGATAAACAAGACACTATAAAGAGTAACAATAAAACATAAATACACGGTCAAAAAGGTTTTCTGTTAATACCTCTTATGTTTTACTTGTAATATAAATTTACTTCATTATTTGTAAAATTTTCGTGTAAACACTTAAAATTTTGAAACAAAACAAAAAGTGTACATTTAGACATTAGGTAGATTTGAAACATAATTAGACACATACAATGTAAGGTGATATCCTCAACGATTGACTTCAAAAGAGGACCTCTAAATCAGTCAAAGAATATCATGTTAGTCAACAGTCCTATATTGGGTCCTATATTAGAGTCCTATATTAGGTCCTATATTAAAGTCCTATATTGGGTCACCCGTATTATATAAGATAAAAGTTTAAGAATATCTTTAAAATTCTTAAAAAGTGAACTCATGATATGTTTTTTATTCTGACTAAATAAAAATTTTTTAGTAGTTAAAAAAGAAGATTAACCTTGTGATTTTTGTGATGATCGGTAATAGTTTTGTATTCATAAATGACATTAGTTTTTATATGAACATATGCCCTTAAAATCTACATTCCTTTTCCCTCGAGGATATTTAGATTAAGACCGTTCGTAATAACTAATACACACTTGATAAATCGATAAAAAGTAGTTCTGTCATTCTGTATATAACTACTTTGTCACGTCTTCATCGTTTTCTCTACCGGAAGAACAGTCAAAGTAACGACGAATGACCAAACGGAAAAGACAGGATGACGACGACGACGATTTAGCGAAGTCAATACAGACTGAGACACTGGGGTATCTGTCATCAGGCTCTCCGAGGGAGCAGGTTCTTGTGACCTTACCCAACGGTAAAGGAAGAGGTCACGTACTTTCGCTTTTCACTTTCACTTCTACGAGTCAGCATAGGCCGAGAATCGTTGGGGTACCTGACGTCGGATGGTCCGAGGAGGTAGTCACCCTAAAAGGTCCGTTCTCATGACCTCACCCAACGGTACAGGACGACAACGACGACTATTCAGCGAAGTCAGTACAGGCTGAGACACGTTGGGGGACTCTGCCGTCGGGAGGTCCGAGGGGGCAGGGACCCTAAGAGGTCCGTTCTTGTGACCTCACCCAACGGTAAAGGAGGAGGTTACGTACTCTCACTTTTCACTTTCACTTCAGCGAGTCAGTACAGATTGAGAATCACTGGGGTACCTGACGTCGGGTGGGGGTCCGAGGAGGCAGGTGCCCTAAAAGGTCCGTTCTCATGACCTCACCCCACGGTACAGGATGTGACCAGATTTAAGGTACAGTCCGATAATATCGTTCCCCTAAAGGAACACAGTTTCACAATCGACGTTTGTCAATTGTTCTAAAAAAAGACGTGAATGACTTTATTTGTATGATTCACGTTGAGGCAGTCACCACAATTGATACCCGGATAAAAAAATTATACTTTTAGTCACACTGACTATCCTAAATGATAAAAGAGAAGAGGTCACTTAACGGACTTCGACGGACAAAGGACTACCATGTAGGGACAAGATTTAACCCATTACAAAACACAATGTCCCATCTCACTCTTACGAGACTGAAAAACAATAATCACCCTCCCATTGACCTTCATCTCTTGTCCCAACTTCAACTTCTAGTAGGTCGCTTTTGAGAAGACGGACTCGTTTCTTAATGAAAAAAACATCCATTGAAAGTACATAACGTTAGTTAGGGAAAAACGAAGGGAGGGGAGGATGTTATCTCCAAAATTTTTTTAAATAGACGAAGTATAGGTGGTACAGACTCGATGTAATATCTGATCGTGTTATGGGGACCGTGTATCAGTATATACCCTTTAAATTAAACCGTAAGATTTAGTAGATAATTAAAGAATTTTAAAGACCTGTCAGGGAAGAATATTCTCCTTTAATATTGTATTTGCTCCATTAAAGTCAAAGTACACTGACGACGACGACGACGATTCAACGAAGTCAGCACAGACTGAGACACGCTGGGGTATCTGCCGTCGAGTGGTCCGAGGGAGTAGGGACCCTAAGAGGTCCGTTCTTGTGACCTCACCCAACGGTAAAGGAAGAGGTTACGTACTTTCATTTTTCACTTTCACTTCAGCGAGTCAGCACAGGCTGAGAAACGCTGGGGTACCTGACGTTGGATGGTCCGAGGAGGTAGGTACCCTAAAAGGTCCGTTCTTATGACCTCACCCAACGGTAACACATGAACTTATTTAGACCCTCTGAACTTATTTAAACTCTGTAACATTGAGAATTAAGTATTGACCAAATGTCTGGTTTAATTGTAGTGTACACAAAGGTTTTTTGTAGTCCTCTGATAACTTTCAATAAAACAAATCCACGAATCTTTTTATTGTTTTTGTTTTTTGTCGAATGTAGAAGAGACTTCCTTATCTATAAACAGGAAAAAGAGTTCATTGTATTCAAAAATTTCTGTTCATCACATGTAAAATTATGTGTTTTGGATGATCATTTCTACCGTTGTACTCTCGTTTCGAAGTCCTAGTTGAGTCTCGTTTTCTCCAGTAGATTCCTTTGTCACAGTCTCAAATAAAAACCCCCGAGATTTTAGTGACGTCTACCACTAACGTGGGTACTTTAATTTTCTGCGAATGAGGAACCTTCTTTTCAATACTGGTTGGATCTATCGTATAATTTTTCGTCTCTGTAATGAAACGGTTGTTTCCGGGTAGATCAGTTTCGATATAAAAAAGGTCACCAGTACATACCTACACTCTCAACCTGAAATTTCTTTTGACTCATGACTTCTTAACTACGAAAACTTGACACCACAACCTCTTCTGAGAATTCTCAGGGAACCTGACGTTCCTCTAGGTTGGTCAGGTAAGATTTCCTCTACTCGGGACCCACAAGAAACCTTCCTTACTACGATTTCGACTTTGAGGTCATGAAACCGGTGGAGTACACTTCCAAACTGAGTAACCTTTTCTGAGACTACGACCCTCCCTAACCCCCGTCCTCCTCTTCCCCTGCTGTCTCCTACCCTATCGACCTACCGTAGTAGTTGAGCTACCTACACTCAAACTCACTTAAGGTCCTCAACCACTACCTGTCCCTCCGGACCACACGACGTTAAGTACCCCAGTGTTTCTCAGCCTGTACTGACTCGTTGACTTGACTTGAGTTGACTTGACTTGACTTGACTTGACTTCTCAGGTTTATAATCTTGACTCTTTGTCTCAGACGTTTTTTCTATTCAAACTTGCAAAAAAGTCCATAATCCTTTGGTCTTCATAACGTACTGATTCCTCTAAACTTTTACTTGGTTCACTTTGAAGATTTTTTCTCTTTATGTTATCAATATCAGTTTTCTTCGGTAGAAAAAGAAAAAACAACAGAAACGTAAGTCTCTCGCGTCACTTTAACTCAGAAAACAACTGAATGAAAACCCCCGTTTATACGTACACGGTTCGGTACAAGTCGGCACAGACTGAGACGATGGGGCCCCAGACTGGAGGTCCTAGGAGACAGGTACCCTAAAAGGGTCGTTCTTATGACCTCACCTAAAGGGAAAAAGGGAGGTCCACTAGAAAGACTGGGTTCCTAGTTTGGACACAGAGGACGTAGAGGACCCAGAGGACGTGACGTCCGTCTAAGAAATGACGACTCGGTCACCCCATCGGGTTTTTACAGTATCTAATCAAATTATCGTAAAATCTACTTGTTTTTCAATCACTTGGATTACTATTCAGTTTTCTATAAAAAAAATATTACGTCGTCCATATCGTTTTATCTAATTAGTACATGCGACTCATCAGTTCTTAGGACACCCTAACCCTATTCTTAAAGTTAAAAGACCAACCTGATAATCTTCTTCCTATCTCCTGTTCACAAAGACTCCTATGTTACCGATTCTTTACCGATCTTGACTATTTTCTATCGTTAGAAATATGTTCTTCTGAACTCTTAAATTTAATCCTATTTGATTTTCTATCGAGGTGTATCTGTGTATTATATTTTGTTTTCTGGGTCCACTAAGAGTATTTGTAACGGAACTCGTTAATTTCGTTTTATATTTCTTATTTGTAAAACGAAGACAAGTATATTTTTACTTTTCTTTTTAATTCGAGATAACAAATTCATACGTATCTATGTACCGTTTTGATCTTCGTCATTTCTTTACCACTGATGTTTACAGTTTTGTCACTAGTAGACAGAATTCCTTTCGTTAATACTAACTCTTCGACCGTCCACCCCCTCAGATCCTACGACCTTTTGTAAAATATAGGTTTTGTAACTACTAATCTATCCCAGACCAACATATTTTTAAAGAATTTAATATCTAAATGTAAAATATATGAATGAGTATAATAGAGAGTTAATTTTTATACTAGTATGATTAAATGGACGTGACTTACTTCATTTGACAGGACTTCTGTAAACGATTTTTTACAAAATGTAAAGACATCAAGAAGAATAGAGAAACACAAATCAAAAAATCATCCCGTATACCAAACTTCCCTTGTTTAGTAAGGTTTTGTAAGGGATCTATTCGCTTACATAGTAAATAACGATCGATAATCGTTAATTATTATTAATAATAATAATAATTAAATAGATTATAGTTAATAATAATCGTTAACAATAACGATCGATTGTAGTGACGTGTGACGGAATGAGTCAAAATCGTAATGTCAATTGTGATATGTGTGTTTTATTAAGACTTGAAGATTCAAATCTCACAACTCATAATTCTGTGTGACTTTTCATCTTTTCTCAACGTCCAACCCCCGTCTACTAATAAAGTAAAAACTGTAAATAAAAACGAAAAACATTTGGTACGTTTACCTGTACAAGTCATCCATCAACACTCACGACTAGGTTCTGAGTCTTTTTTGTTACACAGTTTCCATCTAGACATTCACTGGAAACTCTCCAGTAGACATAACCAAACAACGACGACACAGTGAAGTTAGTACAGGTTGAGACACACTGGGGTATCTGTCGTCGGGTGGTCGGAGGGGGTAGGGACCCTAAGAGGTCCGTTCTTGTGACCTCACCCAACGGTAAAGGAAAAAGTTACGTACTTTCACTTTTCACTTTCACTTCAGTGAGTCATCACAGACTGGGAGTCGCTGGGGTACCTGACGTCGGAAGGTCCGAGGAGGTAGGTACCCTAAAAGATCCCGACGATATTGCTTCCTAACTTCTGACCCACCAATTTGTCGTACACACGATTCTTTGAAGTAAACGCAGACAGAGTAACACTGGGACACCTGACATCAGGTGGTTCGAGAAGACGGGTACCCTAAGAGGTCCGTTTTAAGGTTGGGTGATGACCTCACCCAACGGTACGGGAGGAGATTACCCTAAAAGGGTTGAGTCCCTAGTTTGGGTGTAGAGAATACAGAGGACGTAATCGTCCACTCAAGAAATGGTGATCGCGGTGGACCAATTTGTCGTCTCTAAATAAAAGGGTGTCAAGACCTCGGATCTTTAGATTCTAGTTACACAACTGTTCGGACAAATGAAAACTCCCGACACTCCCTTCTTTGCCGAGATTCAGAGAGAGGAACCGAATATCTACCGGTAGAAGAGGGACACAAGTCTAACAGAAGAAACATATGTACAGACAAGTTTAAAAGAGAAGAATATTCTTGTGGTTAATATAACCTAACTGAGGGTGGAATTCGACCTTAGTTCTAACGGCCCTTTTTATAGTTAGTGGAGTCTATACCTCTACTGTGGTGGGAACACCGTCTTTCACTTCTCCTTGATTTTTCGGAGAACTACTTTCACTTTCTTATCTCACTTTTTCAACTGAATTTCGAGTTGTAAGTCTTTTGTTTCTAATACCGTAGACCAGGGTAGTGAGGTACCCTTTATCTACCCCTTTGTCACCTTTGTCACAGTCTGAAATAAAAAACCCGAGGTCTTAGTGACGTCTACCACTGACGTCGGTACTTTAATTTTCTGCGAATGAGGAACCTTCTTTTCAATATTGGTTGGATTTATCGTATAAGTTTTCGTCTCTGTAATGAAACGGCTGATTCCAGGAAGATCAGTTCCAATACAAAAAAGGACACCAGTACATACCCACACTCTCAACCTGACACTTCTTCCGACTCACGGCTTCTTAACTACGAAAACTTGACACCACAACCTCTTCTGAGAACTCTCAGGGAACCTGACGTTCCTCTAGGTTGGTCAGGTAAGACTTCCTCTAGTTGGGACCCTAAAGAAACCTTCCTTACTACGATTTCGACTTTGAGGTCATGAAACCTTTGGAGTACGCTTCTCAACTAAGTAACCTCTTCTGAAACTACGACCCTCCCTGACCCCCGTCCTCTTCCCCTACTGTCTCCTACTCTACCGACCTACCGTAGTGACTGAGTTACCTGCACTGAGACTCACTTGAGGTCCTCAACCACTACCTGTCCCTCCGGACCGCACGACGCTAAGTACCCCAGTGTCTCAACCTGTGTTGACTCACTGACTTGACTTGACTTAACTTACTGTAAAATTAAGAAATCTCTGGGATGGAAGTTTATACCAATGTTAGACTCCGTGATCTCAAATCCTGAACTTGTATACTTTGAACTCCCTAGTGTTAAGTAAGATATTGTGGTAGTAAAATTTTCCACTCTTATACTCTACCGGTTACTTCTCCCAGCATGACCTCTTTCTTCCGCGACCTCGTGTAGACCGAAGTCTTCTTTATATTCCCTTGTCCGACTCCTCCTCTGTCGAATTTCTACGGGTTACCTTAGTTTTCACAGTCTTACAAGTTATTCCTAGATAGACCTGATTTACTGTTACGTTTATTTACACCACTACTTCGACAGGTACCACTAAATCTCTTGAGTCAAATATCTATCTTGCGGTCACCTTCACCAAACTCTTCATACGGTTTGATTCTTTCACGTTCTTCTTACTTTTCTGTCGTCACTTACGATTCTTCGGCTTCTTTCGACTTTTCTCCCTTGTTATATTATGTACCCCACTCTCCCATTATAATTTTCTGTTTATCACACTAGAAATTTTTATACAGAATGCAACTCGTGTTCTTTGCTAAAGTTATTATGGTCCCGTCTCTCTTCTGTATTTCAAATCACTCCTTATACTGATGATATTTGGAGAAATCGTTTTCTTCCGGTTACAAGATTGAGGAGAATTTTAAAGTAAGTTTCTTCAACTGACTTATCGACATACATAGTTCCGGTGATATTATAGAAATAATCTTGGGACTTTTTCAAAGAACAAATAAAAAAATAATTTAGTGAGAGACTTTCAGACAAGTATATAATGGTTAAAGAAGACGAATGATTTATAATAAAGTTCTTGTAAACCGTTTCAATTTAACCTCCACCATTAAATGACATCTTTTAATGAGTAACAGATATAGATTACAATTTATAATAATTAATGAATATATTTAAATTTATTATAACTAAGTTTTTAAGTTAACATAAAAAAAATATACTTCGAAGGGTAAGTCGTTTTCCAAGACTAAAGGTCTGTGAGTTGAAAGTTTGTATTAAAGTCTAGTATTATATACTTTCATCCCTTGAACCAAGGCGTTAGGTTTGTCTGTGACAAATTGTAAAAGACATAAACGAAGACCATATTTGTCATAACTATTTTGTTTGATAGAAAGGTAAGATTACAGTGACAAGAAAGTTTACAACTAAAAAGGAGGTGGTCATAGTAATACACATGTCTGTGAATTCGGTGTAGGAAAATTTAGTTCTTCCTTTGTAGATTGATAACAAGAAAAACTACCTACACAAAATTCGTTACATGGTATCAATACGTCACATACAAAATCATAATAATCTACCAAAATAGGTTTGTTATATGATAATGTTTTCTCAATTTCACGAATTAAAGGAACATTTGTGTTCGATGGATTACTCTTTAAGGTCTTGTTTTCACTCAGATGGAGGATCTTTTTAACAAAAATACCTGTAATAAATTGTAAACGATTCAACTATCAAAATTAAGGAAATTTTTATGAAAAGGAAAATATTATTGTCACTGTCAATGTAACGTTAGAATCTTCCAGTTTTTCTTATTGGACTTCACATTAGGACTTTCCTCACCAACTCCTCTCTCCGTGAACCCAGTTTGTTTACGCCAAACATCGAATGTACGAAAGTACGTATTAGTAACTTAATAGACCAAGTGTTACTTTTGACTTTTATTTTTTTTAGTTTCTAGTGTTTATATTTATATCAATGACCGTAAAATAACAGTAGAACCGAAAATCGTGGTAACATTTACTTTAAACTAGATACCAATAATTGAAATCTCACTTTTTTAAGATTCTTTGTATAATGTTGAAACATTGTTAACAAAAGTTTAACCTCAACTATTTGAGATTGTTTTAATAATTATGACGATCATATTGTAAAAGGGACACAATAACTAACTCTTATTTAGACCTGATCTTTCAAGTTTATCACCCTTTGAAAAGAATTGATAGTTATACAAAAGACAAAATCGTGTTATACAGATTGAGTCACTATGACATAATACAACTTAATTTAGACAATTGTATTTATCGAAGTCACGATTGTAGATAATAATAATAATAACGGTATAATAAGTTGCATTACGAATAAAAACTCGAGTTGTTTTTAATAAGTAATTTAGTAGGTAAGTTATAAATGACTCCTAGATCATATACGGTTCGAGAAAAGATCCATAACCCTAAGTCGTTACTTGTTTTGTGTAACTTCTATGGACAGGATTGACTTAAACGTAACATCTTGATTGTTGTCTATTATCAATGTACATAATTTGTCTAATTTATTTTTACGTATGTAATCTACCACCACTTTCGATACCTCCTTTTGCAGTTCGTCGTTCTCCCTTTTTCCCGGAACCCCACTTCACACGTTAAATGTTATAAGTCTCTTTCATAGAGACTCTTCCATAATAAACTCGTTTCTAAATATACTCTAACTCCCCCACAATAAATCCCGTACGTAATCATTAACGTATTTTCATATTTTACTGAAATTTTCTTTGAATTTTCAAGAAATTAAACGAAACTTTAATTTTATAATTAAAATTACTTTGTAATCCATATCTTTATAATTATCACTGATTATAAATACGATAAATAGAGGACCTGTAAGTAAATTTCATATATATTTAATAGATTATATTAAAATTAGAAATTGTATGTCTCTTCGAAATTGAGTAATTCCGATTCCAAATTAATATCGGAACTTTTCTCAATGAAACCTCCTTTTATTAATATTATACATTTGACCGAGTAATCGAAAAACGTTTTATACAGTAATTTCGAGTTCAAAATTACTCCACTCACTCGTTTAAGTCACCCATCGGTTTCTCTTTCATAAAGTCGATCTCTTTATCGTTTACGTTTCTGAAACTAAGACAGACCACTCGAAGTGGTTTTTGTCCGTCCGGAGACTCGGACCTCCTTTCTCTCATTCTCGTTCTTTCGTTCAACCATCCTCCACTCTAGTCTCAACCTTGACTACCTCATCCCGGAACGTCTAGGTATCTTGAGCCCATGTCAATGGTGTCTTCATTTCACAAATCTTTTTCTCTAGGTTTAAATTCGAAGATCTGACAAACAATTCTCCCGAACATTTACTCTTCCTTAGTCGTCTTCTATTCTTCCTCATTCTTTACTTCTTCCTTTTTTGACCTTTAACGTCTTCAGTTCATACAGTTCTTTTTTCTTACTTCTCACAATTTATAATAACTCTCCAGTTATTTTATTCTTGACTTTTGACCGGTAACCTAAGTGTTTTCTCATAGTGAATACAGGACCTGTTCTCGTGTAACACACTTCACGATCTCTCTTTTGTTGCCTTCAATTATTCAAGGATTCTGTTACTCTTCAGTCCTCGACCTCAGTTACTCGTATTCTTTGAGGGAACACTTCAAATTGGTAATTCCCGTCACCTCTTCACACCATTCTTTGGACCCTCCCTTCACTCAAGTTGTCAATTTTTTATTGTTTAAGTAACTCTTTATCAAATCTATATATTTAAACAAACAAAATAATATAAATAAGTAAAGAAAATCATTTCTGTTTATTATCGTACATAAAGATGACAACCCTTATTAGGTCTTCTCCTCTCTTTTGAACTATTATACCTATCTCTACTTGTTTAATGACCGAACTACAAGGACCTACCGTAGGTCATGTGTTTACCCCTCCAGTTCGAATCCACCGTCGGGTGTGACAACTATACATAATTATTCTTTCAATCATCTCAAGTCCGATGTTTATAATTTTCTACAGAAATACACACCTACATCTAAAACAGAAAACTATAAAAAATAAAAGAATCATTTAAACCTTCATTCCACTAACTACTGTTCCTCCAACCCTTCCTCTGCAACCGAAAACCCTTTCTCTTTTTTATACTTCATCTTCTCGTATTTTCGTTTATCTGATGTTTTATATTAACTGACTGACAGAATTCCTAGGTGAACCCCATTACTTAAATTCTCTCTCTCCTATCGTACTGGTACATAAAAATGGGACACTACTAATAGGCGAATCATATCTATCCCTTTTCAAATTACATTCGGTATCAACATAAAAACGGGTCGTTCTTATCTCTTCCAGTTCTCTTGACCCCTAAGTACGGTCCCTTATGACTATTTCCAACTAGTAGCTGAAGTTCGGTTCCTTCTTTCCTGTAATTAACAACTCCCTTCACTTCCACTTACTTTCCAAGAAGAACAGTAAGTCAACGAGTCAGTACAGACTGAGAAACACTTGGTTACCTGACGTCGTCCGGTCCGAAGGGACAGGAAGTGATACAGGGGTTCACACGAGTTTTAGTACAGGTGACTCAATTACTACGGTAGGTTGGTAGAGTAGGAGACAACTGGGAAAGAAGAGTACGGGAGTCAGAAAGGGTCGTAGTCCCACAAAATGGTACACAGCTGACGAGTGCAGTCCTCCGGTTTCATAACCTCGAAGTCGAAGTCGTAGTCAGGAAGGTTACTTATAAGTCCTGACTAAAGGAAATACTGACTGACTAAACTAGAGAGACGTAAGGTGCCCTGAGAGTTCTCTGAAGAGGCTGTGGTGTCAAGTTTTCGTAGTTAAGAAACCACGAGTCGAAAAATACCAGGTTGAGTGTAGGTATGTACTGATGACCTTTATGGTATCGAAACTGATATGCCAGGAAACAACCGTTTCATTATAGAGACGAAAAATTATGTAACAGATCCAAACGGTATAGAAAAAAAGGTTCCTCGTTCACAGAAGATTAAAGTACCGACGACAGTGGTAGACGTCACTAAAACCTCGGGTTATTTTATTTCAGACAGTGATAAAGGAAACAAAGGGGTAGATAAACGGTACTTTACTACTTTGACCTACGGGTACTAGAATCAAAAGACTTACAACTTAAAGTTTGGTCAAAAAGTGAGAGGAGAAAGTGGAAGTAGTTCTCTGGGAAATCAGGGAGAAACCGAAGACGGTAATCCCACCCCAGTAGACGTATAGACTCCAACGACTATAAAGAGGGTCAGTAGAAATAAAATCGAACACTCAGTAGGTTGGGTCGTAAAACGTACTAAATAAGACGTATATTCAATTTATCGTACCACTGATATATGTCGGAACTACATGAGGAAAGGGTCAAAACTTGGTCAGATACAAGGTAAAGAGTAGGAATGACAACGAAGAACTGAACGTATGTGCAAAGAGTCCTCCGTCGATTGTACCAGAAGGGTAGAGAAATTGTTAAAAGGTGTCGAACAACACTAGGTATTCCAGTTTCTGAGATCGTATCAGATACTTCGTCTTCAATCTACAAAAAGACCTTAAGGTAACAAAAAAGATACTAAGTCATCTACAACAGTTAAACTAGAGACCAAGGAGACGAAAAAGATTTAGGTCGAACATGTAGACCTTTAAGAACCAAGTGTATGACAACTTCGGATCGAACTTCCTAAAACTAGTAACGGGACTATGGTACACTTTACTCGCGTTAACACGTTATCAAACTTGTGAGGAACCGTAACAGGAAGAAACCCTAACTTTATTTTTGACTTGAAAGGGTTAGGACACAGGTGACGACTCAAAACGTTTAAACGACTGTATAACTCACAGCGTGAAATTGTCGTAGTAGAAAATCCTAAACTTTATCAGACGAGCTTAAGGTAATGGAGGTGATCGAAACAAGCATCATTACGAAGGATTCCGGGTGAACTGAAGTGTCAGTTTCTTTCTATAGAACTAGATCCACTCACTGGTGTGACAGCACCAATAAGATAGGTCCAATAATTCTGGAAAAACAAATCAAGAAGAATTAAAGAAGACGAAGACAATCTAGGAACGACAAACACAAGAAATAACACGGGTAGAAACGTACTTTATCAGGGAACCATAGAGATCAAAAGAACTTTTATAGAGATCACAAAGGGTAAGATAACGAAAGGAGATAAAGAAACGTAACAAGTGAATTCTTTCGAAAGAATAGAGAGGAACGATAAGAAACCTTGAGACGTAAGTCAACTCATATAGAAAGTGAAAGAGGAAACGGAAAGTTAAGAGAAAAGAGTCGATAAAATTTTAGAGGAATTTGTTGGTAAAACGGAAGAACGTGACGAAAAACCCCCCTACCAAAACCAGTGACGGAGGACATGTTACAATATTCGGAGACAGGTATAAGGAAACCCGTGAGACAGATCGTCTAGATTAACGAAATTAGATAAACAGTGTAGGTAACACATTAGTATTCCCTAAAATAAATCCGGTAGGACTTACCTAGTTAACCTAGAATCTAGTTTTAATAGATTCTTAAATCGTTCTAGAAGTCCTCGTCCCTCAGGTCCTCGTGTTGTCCTTTAAACCTAATTACACATCTAGTGTTGTTTGACACCTTTTTAGAAGTTCTGTAACCTTATGGTCTGGTGGATGGACGTAGGACTCTTTAGACATACGTCAAGTTCTTCGTTGTCAATCTTGATCTGTACCTTGTTGTCTGACAAAGGTTTACCCCTTTCCTCATACAGTTCCAACATATAACAGTGGAACAAATAAATTGAATATACGTCTCATGTGGTATGTTTTACGGTCCGACCTACTTCGTGTTCGACCTTAGTTCTAACGACCCTCTTTATAGTTTTCGAAGTCAATACGTCTACTGTGGTGGGAATACCGTCTTTCGTCTTTTCTTGATTTCTCGGAGAACTATTTTCACTTTCTCCTCTGACATTTTCAACCGAATTTTGAGTTGTAAGGTTTTTACTTCTAGTACAGTAGGTCAGGGTAGCGAAGTACCGTTTATCTACCCCTTTGTTACCTTTGTCACTCTCTGAAATAAAGACTCCCGAGGTTTTAGTGACGTCTACCACTGACGTCGGTACTTTAATTTTCTACAAACGAGGAACCTTCTTTTCGTACTGGTTGGATCTTTCTTATAATTTTTCGTCTCTGTAATGAACCAACTGTTTCCAGGTAGATCAGTTTCAATACCAAAAAGGTCATCAGTACATACCTACACTTTAAACCTGATATTTCTTTCGACCCGTGGTTTCTTAACTACGAAACTTGACACCACAACCTCTTTCGAGAACTATCAGGGAACCTGACGTTCCTCTAGGTTGGTCAGTTAGGATTTCCTTTAGATAAGTAACCTTCCTGACTACGACTTCGACTTCGAGGTTATGAAACCGGTGGACTACACTTCTTAACTGAATAACCTTCTCTGAGACTACGTCCTTTTCTGACTTCCGTCCTCTTCTTCCCCTGTTGTCTCCTAATCTACCAACCTACCGCAGTGACTGAGCTACCTACACTTAAACTCGTTCTAGGTTCTCAACCATTACCTGTCCCTTCGGACCGGACGACGTCAGGTACCCCAGCACTTCACAGTCTATGTTACTCACTGACTTGACTCACCGGATCACCAAAAGGGGTGAAAGAAGTTAAATTCAGACTTGAAACGTTATTCTCGAGTACTAGACTTGGTCTCAGGGGAGTGTCAGAACAAAAACGATTCACAAATCTCGAAAAGATAGAAGACGACGTTTCTTACATTAGTTAGACTAAAGTCATAACGGGACCACTACAGACACACATCTAAACAGAGAACTCTGCAACCTACTGACACAAAAGATACTGGTTACGTAAGAAAACCGTTTTGAGACAATCGGAAACGGGACGGAGTAAAGCATGAGGTTCCGGTTTAAACGGACCGTAAGGTCCATAGAGATTAGAAGGTGTAAACCATGAGGTTAGGGGATGATACTTTCCCTGTAGGGGGGGGCGGGGCGGAAAAAAATCTCAATTAAGACTTTCTAAAACATCCAGAAGTATTTTGTCAAGTTGAGGTTGAAGAAACCGTAAACACCAACCCCGTATTTGAACCTAATGACACTACAACTTACCAAACGGAACTTTTGCTTGACTCTAGTAAGACAACAAAAATTCTAACGTGGGTTCATGTCGTAAAATTGACACTCCCGATGAGGTAAAGAAGATTCTTTAAGAACTGACGTCTTCATCTATATCACCAGTAGACTTAATTTAAGTGTGAAAGATCAGGTAAAATAAAGTGAATAAGGATTTTACAACTACAAGTGAGAACGGTACTTTACTTACGTTCCATTTATCCGAGTTACCTAATATCAAGACTCACCCTGAGTCACCTAACAATATTAGTCTGATGATCTTCATCACTAGACCATTCTGCCTCTTGTGACTTTAAAACTTTAACGTAAACGGAAACAAGAATTACGTAAAGGGTGAACCTTAGAAAGAGACTAAGACGTACAGGTTCGGAAAAAGGTCGGGAATCTGATACTTTGGTACTTTTAAAGGGACTAAAAAGAGTTCCACTTTTTCTAGAGACAGAAAGAACCTTGAAACTATTACAACACACGATTCGAGATGAATGTCTTTTAAAGATAGAAAGTACATAAGAATAAAGGGAGTTTTCGGAGATTCAATGAAATACAAAGTAAGTCCAGAGAATGTACGGATTCGAGTGTCAGTTCGTGCGCTTTCTTATTAATACAGTGTTACTATTACACTTCCCTCCTTTAGAGGTGTACCTTCACATACTAATTTCTTTTCTTGTAGTGTTTACCGTCATAAATTACCACCGTTACAAGAGCGACTTAACATGAAAGCAAAAGACACAACCTCTTTTTAAGAGTGGTATGTAAGAAATAAACACTCAATAACTTTCCTAGTCTCGACCCAAAATTTTTTTAATACCACTTCACCAGGAGACAATGGAGGGAGAGACAAACACCGTACTTTCGGAAGAGGGGTACCAAAGGCACAAGGAGAGAGACCCAGACACAAGATGTCCATTTTTAGACCATGAAAGTGACTACAGTCTAATTTCTTAAGGACCGGAAGTTATTTACACAATGGAACTTATTCTTTCACTTAAAATTCATATATTTAGACGTCTTAAGACGGGGGAAAATTTTACTAGATTCTTAAGTCGTTCTAGAAGTCCTCGTCCCTCGGGTCCTCGTGTTCGTGAGTCATACAATACTCCTCCGGGAGTTTTCTCCGTCCGTAGTGAAAAAGAAACTTTAATCACCTCTGTACTCACTTATTTCCCCTTCCTTTCCTTCCAAAAATATGGAAAAGGGAAAGAACCCTAAGAAGACGAAAAGACCTCTCTTATTTGACTTCTGACAAAAGGGAAACTTCCAAAAGAAACCATCACTAACCCTAGTCTACTCTTCGTCTAGTTTCGGTACTTTTCGTAGTTTCGTAGTAGTTTCGGTACCCCAGTCGGGAAGACAAAAAGTCTAGGTTAGCTGGTCATAGTCCGTAAGTTGGGAGAGATGGACGAGTCGGGTCTGACTGAGAAGAGAAGGATTTAGGATTAAACTCGAACTAAAAAGATAGGGTCTTGTAGAAGTATATATTAAGTACCGACCGTAAAACATAAGTTCAAAAACGGTCCTTGTAAAAAAGACTACAAGAACGAAAGTATGTAGATGAATGAATATACGGACTAATATTTAAAGTACCATTTTATACATAATAACCTCTTACTACATAGGAACACTCATTATTAATGATATTGGTACCACGTGAATTTAACAGTCATACAGGTATCCATATGGGATTCACTATCAGTGTATAAAGAGATTCCTTTATGGACAATTATATAGTTATTCTTTTCTCAAGAAACAGAAGTCCATCCAATTACAAATTTTATGTAAAACAACAATTGCCTCTTTGTTACTGTTATAAATTAGTATCACAAACTCAAAGAACTCCATAATTCTGAAAACGTTACTAATTATCTCATGTCTATTTACTTGTAGTAACCGTATAAACCAAAAATTAGGACCCTAAAAATCAAGGACGGAATCGACAAACGGATCCCACCGTTCTTCTGTACCAGACGCAAACCGCACTCGACCTGAATTAAGTTCTATCTTCTACAGTGTCTTTATTCTGTGATTTGACTGAACTCTACCTAAAGTATAGACCACACGATAAATAGAAACGGGACAGTCGTGATTCGAATGGTGTGGATCGGGTACTACTTTCGGTCACCATACTCGCTCATATTTTCGAGGTCTATCTTCCTTGGGACACATAGACTAAGAGGTGCTACTGATAAAAGACAAAGATCCAGGGTTAGTGGTGGTACTTCAATTATCAAAACACAAACCAACACCGTGAAACGTAGAAAACGTTTTCATTCACTGATTAAATTTCTTAGGAAGGTACAAACTATCTAGGTACGTATATAAACAACTTTACAAAGTACAAGATATCAAGTTTATATAAAGAAGACCCTTTAGAAAGGACGTGGTACTCATCCTATTATTCATTCTTTTAATCTAAAACTAAAACAATACATAACAAAGTCGAAATTGTTCGGACTGAATTCCCTTATGGAAATAGACAATAGGTATGCGAATCTCCATAATCACTTGTCCAAAAACTACTGAGACAAAACTTGAACGTAGACGGAGTTTTGATTTCTGGTTGTGGTTATCAAAGTCAAAAGTGTTTAGTATTTTCATAGTGGTCAATTTTCTGATCGAGTAGTAGTTTCTTTTTAAAATATTCCTCTTTAAAGAATTTGATTGTGAAAGTACCCATAAAATCTTTTAGTTAATTAACTAAAGATCTCAAATAACTTTCTATTCTGACGATTATTTAGAAAAAAATTTTTTACTCGTTTTGTTTTATTTTTATAAGTCTTTGTTTACATAAAGAGTGAAAATCAAACAAAGACTTTTCACATCCTTTTGATATTGTAGATTTGTATTCCTCTTTTCACGTTTTCTCTCCTCTAATCAATATATAACTTTAAAATTTAGATAAAATATTTAAATCCTCATCCTGTGTAAAATGAAAAGACACTCTTTAATATTACTTCTTCTGATGTTAATAAATGATACTAATTCTCTTTTGTAAGAATAAGAATTAGACCGATGAACCCTTTAACTATCTATCTGGTAATCTTTTACAATAAAGTTTATTACCTCTGAAAGTATTAGATTGTCTCGTAAAACGATATTAGAAACAAAGATAAAATATATTTATATTTATAAGAAACTGATACAAACGTATTTACATAAAGAACATAGAATTCATTATCTAGTACTTTGTAATAAAAGTAAAAGTTTCGTATTTACTATATAGTGTTGTTTTACACAAACATAAACGATTTCATATAATTTAAGTGGTCTCATAAAGACTTCATTTAAGGATCTAGAGATACTATCAAGACCATTTACTAATGTTTATAAAGTTCTCCTAAAGGTATCCGACCAATAGTTAACTGTTTTAAGTCCTTAAAAAATTCAAGTGTCACTCTTCATTCCTCATATGGACCTTTTCTTTAAGGTATACGGAATCACTTTTACTTAAAAACAACGAGAATCAGTTACTCGAAATCCTAGGTTTGTCTAAGGGAAGTAAAAGTTATCCAATGTCCTACCATTCCTTAATTACTGACGTTGAACCTCTTTCGTCTATAAATCTTCTGTAGGTGTCTTAGTCCGTCTTCTTTATAAACATAACAATTTAATTGGTATTTATATATCTACGTTTCTCGACTGAACAATCTTTTCTGGGATTATGACCCTTTCTAACTTCCGTCCTCCACTTCCCCTGTTGTCTCTTATTCTACCAACCTACCACAGTGGCTGAGTTATCTGTACTCAAACTCGTTCGAGACCCTCTACTACTCCCTGTCTCTTCAAACCATACGACGTCGGGTACCCCAACGTTTCTCACCCTGTGTGGACTCACTTACTTGTTGTTTTTTATATATATTTATCAAGGGACCGATTCACCCTTTTTTAGAGGTCGTCTAAACCGTACTTCATCTATTAGTTAAGAATAAGGGTCTGATAAAACAGGAGAACTCATTTTAGACATGTCGACTAAGAGAAGAAGGGGAAAAACCAGATTAAGTAACGAATAACTATGTAATTGGTCCTTTACAAATCCCTTTTAGCTCACTTTATATCTAGTCTTTTATTTGGAGTACAATCGTCGACATTTTGTAAACCGATCATACTTTTCCATATTTCATAACCAATTATAATTACACACTTAAATTAAATAAACCGATGTATACAAGGGTTCTTACACGATGTTACTTTGAAAATTCATATAACTATCCATTTATATGATGTATATAGATATATCTACTCTAAACAATTTATTTTTTCTAGGTTATATTATTTAATTATAACTTTATTGTCACTAATCTATACTTTTCGTCTAACTAATATAACTTAAATTTTCTTCTTACCTTTACTATCTTAATAGGACTAAGGAAATTTTATATACGATATATCTTCATATTTTACTAGATTGACAACAGTGGAAAAAAAGGGTAAAAAATATCTACCCCTTCGGGATAAAATATCCGATTTGAGTCCAGTCATAGAAAGTCTTTAACTAGAAGTGAAAATCTATTGTTCCACATAAGACTCGGGTGAAAACCTTGTGTCCTTTTTAAGAGGTCGATATAATTCTATATTAACTGAATTCAAATTCCATATGTTACACTACCTACTAAACCACATGTATATAAAAATTTTACTGACGGTGTTATTTCAATGGACTGTGGAGATAACGAAGTGTCAATAAAATAATACACATAGACACACACACTACACTTTTAAATTCTAGATAAGAGAATCGTGGAAATTTCATGTACTACGTTTTACCAATTGACATCAACACTACGATATGTAACTTAGGGGTCTTGAATAAATAGAGTATTAATCTTCAAACATGAAAAGTAGTTCTAGAAGGGTAAAGAGGGTAAGAGTTAGAAGACCTTTAGTGGTAAGATGAGAAAAAGATACTCAACCTATGTAAATCTAAGGTGTATTTTTCCTTTAACATCTTATAAACAGAAAAAGACTGAATAAAGTCAATTGCATTAACAATGTCTCAAGTTCGAGTATGACGAATGAAGTACTGTCCGATTACCTAGTTCTTTACTCAGCGACCCCGTTCCTTGTCGTTGAAATAAGTCTTTCGATCTTTTGACTCTTCTGTCTGAGTACGGGGTTTCTTGGTAGAACTTGGTAGAACGGACTTAATCTTAAGTCCAAAGAAAATATGATTTTCATACACACATCTCCCTCCACCCCCACCCCCATCATTTAGTTTAATAAAGGACCAAGGATAATCGGAGACCTCCCTAAGAAGGACGTCAGTAAGTGTCGACCAGGACCAGTCCTACAAAGGACACTCGATTCGTTTTCATAAAATCAAATTACGAGTAATGGACCCTCCGTACCGAGGGTCTCTATCTAGTAATAAACATTAAATTTGAATGTTCAGTAATTGCATCTATGTTTTCTAAGAAAAGATACTGTATTACGGAAGTTCCAGGTAGGTACATTGATACTTACCATCCTAAAAGAAAAAATACCGACTTGTCATAATATAACATACACTATATATAGTGAAAGAAATCGACAGGTAGACACTATCCGTGAATATAACAAAGGTACAGAACCGACAACACTTGTCAATACGTGACTTATACCCTCACTTCTATACAGAGACTCTACCACTAAAATAAAGGAAACCTAGGTATTAGTTCACCTTAATTATCCAGTATACCATCACAATAAAAATTAAAAAACTCCTTGGAGGTACGACAAAAAGTATTATCGACATGGTTAAATGTAAGAGTAGTTGTACCTTATGTCTTTTAACTATATAAATTAAAAGTACGTATGAACTAAAACAATAACTTCCTGAGGATTGATAAATAGAGTGTTAACATTCGATGAGTTCCCACCCTAAAACTAGATACCCACGTCACTGTGAGTCATATATACAAAACTTACTTATTTTATTAATTCCTAGTAATTATTTATATACAAGATATATATTTTCAAAGGATACACTCCCATTGGTTTAAGAGACTTTCCATTTGAATAACTTTACTTGGTGTCTATCGGATAGAAGTGTGGGTTCTTCTTTACCTTGAAGACTTGTGTCTAATTGGAATAAAATTCCTGTATTTTTACTTATGTTTAATATAATTTATGGTACCTTACAACGGGAACCCTAAATGACTATACACGTACTGTCAACCTGAGATGAGACCTCTATCAAAGGCTCAAAGATACAAACAAGAAAAAAAAAAAAAGATACAAACAAGAATTAAACGGAAAGAAAGAGGACTGAATACAACTTATAGATCAAATACAAAAATATCCTAGTAATGTAGACGAAAATTGTGAGTTAAAATCAAGGATGAATGATGGAAGTCAAAGGACACTACTCTCGTGGAAACTAGGGTCGAGTAATAGGAACATATACAACATTATCATATATAAGACACACTCTGGGGTCTTAAAAAAAAGTTCTTCCCTTTTCAAGTACGTACAAAAAAACTGTAGAAATAAACAACGTTCTCCTAAACCCCTACTGAGAATTAACGTTGGATGTAAAGTCTATCTTAAAAGGACTATAATTTGGATATACCCCTTACAATAACATATTAAAAAGAAATCTCTGTTTATCAAGGATTTGGATAGCATTTGGTAAAAAAGAATAGAAAACCGATTTATACACACACACACACACACAAACACACATTGATACATGTTAAATCAAAACCGTTGTTAAATAGTTTTGTGTATCCTTCGGGAAATAGAAAATTGACCGAAATAAACGACAAACAAAATCAAGTACGGGAACCGAGTCATCATTTCTCACACTTTCAGTGAGACAGTACAGACTGAGCAACACTGGCGTTCCTGATATGGCAGGTACCTTAAGAGGTCCGGTTTCATGACCTCACCCATCGACAAGGAAAGAGGTCCCCTAGAAGGGTTGGGTCCCTACCTTGGGTCCAGAGGGTGAAAAGTCCTCCGAAGAAATGGTCGACTTGGTGGTCCCTCGGGGACGGCCTATTACGTCCTCTACGTCCAAACCCACCCCTCTAGGGGATCTCCTCCCTCCCACACCGTTGAAGAGGGTCAAAAGAACGGACCTCTTAGGGGTACCTGTCTCTTCGGACCACCCGATGTTAGGTACCCCAACGTTTGTCAGTCCGTGTTGACTCGTTGATTCGTGTCGTGTGTATGAATGATACCGAACTGTTCGAACGATAAATAAATTTCAAGTAGAACTAAGTATTATTATCGTCACTACCTTGATAGACATTCAACATATATAAACTTAAAGTCATATGTCGACATTTTATCTTTAATATGAGTAAACTAAATGTAATTAATTAAAATCAAATATGTAATAAAGACAATGTACTTTTTGAAATTTTGTAGATGTAAAACGGTTATCTTATTATTAATTACGAAACTTTGTGGAATCAGTAGATTCTTAATACAAAACGACACGGAATTAAGTACGTAGATCTGACTGAGATAATCGACCAACCTCTTGACCAAATCGGTAAAGGAAATACCTCGACCAGATCTCCCCATAATTCTATGATACCAGTCACTTATTAAGGATATAAGTACGGAGTCATAACTGAGTCAATCGTCTACACCCTTACAGAGTATCCTGTTCGCAACCGACGTTAGTTCTAAGGGAAAGATAATCGTTTAGATAGTTTTTTCGATGATTACTGTCGTTAAAAGAGAGAAAAAGAAGTCTACTGTTTTATCGACTTTCTTTTAGTCCATTTAATGAAACAAAAGAAAAAAATACGATAAACACGATTTATTTTTATCTCGTCTTGACGAAAAGAAACCTCTGTCCTGTACAGAAGGTACCTTTTTAGCAATTTTGTGAACTTTATAAAGAATAATTACGTTTGTTTTTATGGTATCACACAAGATCATATTAGACCCGGTAGGCAAAATTATGGATCAGTCATGACTACTTACATCATTGGAAACTTTATCTTTTGACGAGACCAATGATCTAAATATTTTTAGAGAATTTGGATACTCTATTTACACTTACATCTAATTCCATATGTGTGGTGTATATTCTACACTATGTATGTTGTTTGTATGACCGGTAATGATGATCACTGGTCACCGTAATATAAAGACTTGTTCAAAATGTATTATTTTATACTCTTCCTATTTTATCATCTTTGTTTATACCGTGTGACCGATTCTATGTTCCGACAAGTAAAGTTATTGTCTTACTTATTTAAGTCTTCTTTGTAAACAGATTGGTTTACTTCCTAGATTATATAGACACCCCAATTCGAGTCCTCTCTCTACTACTTATATCACTTGTGAATGGTACTTAATTTATACACTTTATATTACTCTCCTTTACCGTTGGGTGAGGTCATAAGAACGGACCCTTTTAGGGTACCTGTCTCCTCGAACCACGTGATGTCAGATACCCCAACGTCCCAGTCTACGTTGACTCACTGACTCGTACATATGTGTGTAATATTTCGTCTATAAAAAGTAGGAGTGTATAATATACACACGGGTCCCGGGACAACAGGGTTAGGGAGATGGTCTTAGAAGTATACGTAGAGAGAGTTCTAATAAACTCCGTATCATACTAGATGTTACCCCCTCCCTTCTACCTTGACCGAGACCCAATCGTATATGGGAAATGGGATACAGACATCAGAAACTGGAGATTCTTCCTGGCACCGAGTTCCTTCCGGTCTCATTTTGAACACACCGAATGCAATCCTTGGGAGAGAGATTCTCTCTATAACTGTTTCCCGTAAAACTAATGTTCAGACCCTCAGGTCTACCCAGACTGAGTTTTCAAGTATTTAAAGGGTGACATGACTTATACCGGAATAAAGAAAGACGAAACGGTAGTTTGATTCTATAAAACTAAAGTTCTACGTCAATATTTCATGTACCTTCACTTCTTTCTGTTACTCTCTCTCTCTTCTGTTTTCTCTTTCCCTCTTCACATATATCACTTCACCCCGTCCAAATCCCGTTCAACTCTTTTTTTGTGACATATACCTCTTCTCAACATTTTCACTATCATAAAACTCCCAATGAATTATTATATTATTATATTTAACCGACATTAAATTCGTGAGAACTTAAGTAGAATTTGGTTTGTGATAATTCACTAATAATATTAAAGTAATACAGAATTACAATTCCTAGAGAAGGAGGTTGATTTATCTGATTTAGTAACGATAAGAGTTTTTAAATTATAAAATAAAGACCTATAACAAACGATATCTTTTTATATAAACGATCTTTGTACGTTTTACCAATTCAGGTTTCTAACCTCAACCCCTTTACATTAATTTTTGTTTTAGAAAGATGGTGGGGTCTTTTGTAGAAGTGTTTTCGTCTTCTCTTTCTTTCGTCAAAATAATAACTTATTCCTAATTTGGACTCACACTATGTATAGTGTCTGTTAGTGGACCTCTCTAACGTTCTTGTCTTTATTTATAAAGAGAAAATATGTCAGTCCTTCTATTTTGGGTGATGTATGCACGGGAATTCTACTTGTTCTTGAACAGGAGTTTATTCTCGTTAACTGTAGTGGTTAACAGTGTGTTCTAAACAGGATTCAAACGAACCATCAATCCCATCGGTGGACACAAACGATCAACGGAAATATTCTTTTTTATGAAAGAACATAGAAATTTTAGTATTTCCTCCCTTCAAACGTGAACCCCAGTCTGTGGTCGACTTCAATACAAGTATAGTGGGTCCTGTATCCCCTCGAGAGAGGGAACTACTATCGTAAAGTTTTTCTATCAGTTGGTTAGGGAATTCCTTTGTAATGACTCAACGAATGTATTGGAAATTTTTCTAATTGTTTGTATAATTTCTCCATCTCTTTCCTTCCCTCAAATTCAAAAGATTTCATTTACTAGATTTTTTCTCCCCTCAGAGAGAAGGGAATAACAGTTGTCTCTCTTAATTCAAAGAATGATAATAAACATAAACGAGAATGTATCAGAAATTCAAGACGAATGTTTAGTGCGTAAAATAACAGATCAGTCACTAGTTTTAAGTACAGAAGATACTTAAATGTTCTTATGATATAAATATCATAAATAATTCCGTAATGATTAAGATTTCAAGAATTTAAAATAATATCTCTAATTTTTTTTTGGTCTTTACCATATCTATCGTGTCATATAATTATGGAGTTATCATGGAATATAATATGTCATATATAATGGAATTGTTTTCCTGAAACAACTACTTACATAAATAATTTATTTATAATTGACTCACAAGAGATACCAAGTTCGTGTAAAGTTCTGTAGACCTTATGTAGTCGCTTATTTTATCCGTTTTTTAGAATTCGAATATGTCGAATTTAGCTCTTCCTTTGTCAAGTATTCGTTATTTGTAATGTACATCATTTGTACCATATATGTTCCACTATTTTAGATACCTTATTCAATCTCATTATATTATTATTAATCCTCCTAATTTTACCCCCCACGTTGAAATGTAACAGTCTCATACGGAGTAACTCTACTGTAAATAAATAAATAAATAAAAAGGATATTTCTAAAGAAATAAAGAAATAAAAAAAAAATGTTAAAAAAAGAAAAATAAAAATGAAATAAAATGAAATGTTATGACATATCCAAAACGGTATGTAACTGTACTTAGGTCGTACCCACTCTACTGTAAATTTGATCGAGAACTTCCTCAGCTCGTTTACAATTAAATACTCATTTACAAAAGTAGAAATAAGAAACGTCTTTATGTCTTTTCTCTTAGTCCATACAATAAAATTAAAATGGTCGACAATGATTTGGTCCCTGTCGCACCTAAGTTGTACCATTTCATAAATCTACCCTCTTCCAACTGGTGACCTTGAGTCTCGAATCAAGACCTCTTCCTTCGTACACCCCTCCAAAGACGGGACAGGTACTCTCCTTCTTAAAGATAATGTACAGTTAATTCAGAAATGTTGAGATAAGTAGATAAAAAACTTCAGAATGTTGATACTCTTTTTCTATACCTGTGTCACTAATTTAATTATTCCGCACATACAGTAAGGGTCGTGGTGGTCTTATTTCCACGAATGTGTTTTATTATATACCGAAAAGTATCATAACGTTAGGTTAGTGTAAATAATACGGTCGTTATGTCAAAAGTATATTTTTAAAGACAATAAGTGTCATTCAGGGAAAAACGTGTCATCAAGTAGGAAACCACTGAATTTATCTTCTTTCTTTAGAGAACAACCAAGTGAGGAATTGTAACCTAAATCGTGAGTTCCTCGACGACGTCTGTCCAGTCTCTTGAAACCCTCTAATTATCAAATCTCAGTTTTCTGTAAGGTCGTCCATGACAACCTCTTTTTATGACTGGATCTTCATGAAAAAGGGTCAACCCTATTAGACTATTAGAAACAAAATGAGTATCGTATACCGGAATTTCGGTAATTAGGGTCACGGTTACTCTCATTACTTAAGACAAAATTCTCTTAGAACCGTTTCAAATAATTTAATTTAAGAAGGACTACTAAAAATAAAAGAATTTGATAGAAAGAATGATAATAGCACTACTAGTTAGTAAAAATATTAACATTTGATTATTAAATTTTACGAAGGACCTGAGTAAAAATCACGTCAGAGTACAAAACCCGAAGGGGTCACCGAATCACCACTCGTTAGACGGACGTTACGTGTTCTGTGTTCTCAAAGACCAAGGTAAGGACCCAGCTCTTATAGGGGACCTCCTCCTTTACCGTTTGGTGAGGTCATAAGAACGGACCTTTTAAGGTGTCTGACTCTTCGGACCACCCAATGTCAGGTACCCTAACGTTTCTCAACCTGTGCTGACTTGCCGCACAGGCGCGCGCGCGCGTGTGTGTGTGTGTGTGTGTGTGTGTGTGAGTACAAAGACAGACGTTGGTGTTAGGTGAAAGTTATGGTTCTAAGGAGAACTTTAATGTATTAGTTAAACGCTTCATTATTACAATATTTCATCCCAAAAATCCGTCAAACACCGGAAGTTAAAACCAAGTTAGTCTTTGTTTAAATTTAAAGAAATTCAATCCGTACAGAAAAGACTAAGTTATGTGAAGAAGGAAAACCGACTAAGTTTGAAAATGAAATGAAGGGACCAGGGACTTAAAAGATATCAAACATAGAGACGCTTTTGGTACTTCTTCCTCTAGGTCACTTCTTTTATTGAAGTTATAAAACATAATTTTAAATTATAAACTCAGGTCCTCCACTATTGATTGCCTCTTGCGTTGCCGTGGGGTGAGGTCATGAGAACGGACCTTTTAGGTACCTGCCTCATCGGACCATCCGACGTCAGGTACCCCAGCGCTTCTCAGCCTATCCTGACTCAATTAAGTGAAAGTGAAAAGAGAAAGTACGTAACCTCTTCCTTTACCGTTGGGTGAGGACATAAGAACGGACATGTTAGAGTCCCTGCCACCTCGGACCATCCGACGGTAAATACCCCAGCGTGTCTCAACCTGTCTTGACTTCCCTGAATCGTCATCGTCCACTATTGACTTTTCCCTCATCGTCAAAATCCACATCCCGACACCAACTTTATAGGTTTCCTTTCTGTGTTTGTAAAGGACAGACAGGTCAGTAGACAAAACCCTAACTGTTTGAGTTATACTGATCATTCAGTTGTGTCTTTAAACGAGAACAAATATTGTGACTCCACACTTAACAAACGAGTACAAGATATCTTGTGTAACTTTGAAATAGAATTTACTTGAGACTTGGGTCACGTAGGGTGACAAGAATACCTTAAGAGAGTTTGGAGTACCATTTAACCAGTGGTACGGGTAGAGACTAATATGACACACATTAATATATACCTTTCTATACACCTCCCCTTCCCTACTATGTAAGTTTTGTTATTACTTCTGGATCAAGTTCGTTACTCACATCTAATTAAAGAAAATGTTATACTTACTTACGTTGAAAAGAGACTATTACTAATAAAACATACCACTTCTTTTGGTCGAGTCGTATATCAGAACGGTTGTCACAGAGACCCCCATGTCTTAAACCACTGTAACGAACTTTATTTTTATCTTAAATAACCCCACGTAGACCGATTTTACCTAAAAAATACTTAAGTCATTTACCTAATCGACCGGGGTTAAAACGACGTTCACTTTGTCTTTAGATCCAACAAAGAATCAAAGAAGAAACTGTCTTTTTCGTTAGTTAATCGTTTCGTCCTTAACTATCAATAAAAACTGGTTAAGACTAAATCACAATCTCCTTAAGTACCCTCTCTAAAAAAAAAAAACGAAACAGACAAAAAAATTTTTATATATTTACATAAAAGAAAATTAACCTCCGATTAATGAAATGTTATAACATAACCAAAACGGTATGTAGTTGTACTTAGGTGGTGCCCACATGTACACAAGGGTTAGGACTTGTGGGAAGGGTGGACAGAGGGGTAGGGTAGAGAGACCCAGTAGGGTCACATGGTCGGGGCTCGTGGGACAAAGTACGTAGTTTGGACCTGACCGTTAAGTAAAGTATATACTGTAATATATACAAAGTTACGGTAAGAGGGTTTAGTAGGGTGGGAGCGGGAGAGGGTGTCTCAGGTTTTCTGACAAGATATGTAGACACAGAGAAAACGACAGAGTGTATTTCCCAATAACAATGGTAGAAAGATTTAAGGTATATATACACAATCATATGACATAACCACAAACAGAAAGACCGAATGAAGTGAGAGATATTATCCGGGTCAAAGTAGGTGGAGGAATCTTGACTAAGGTTACGTAAAAAAATTACCGACTCATTATGAAGTAACACATATACATGGTGTCGAAAGAATAGGTAAGTAGACGACTACCTGTAGATCCAACGAAGGTATAGGACCGATAACATTCGTCACGACGCTACTTGTAACCCCATGTACACAGAGAAAGTTAAGACCAAAGGAGTCCACACATACGGGTCTTCACCCCAACGACTCAAAATACCGGCAAGATAAACATCAAAAAATTCCTTAGAGGTGTGACAAAAGGTATCACCGACATATCAAACATAAGAGTGGTTGTCACATTCTCCCAAGGGAAAAGAGGTGTGGGAGAGGTCGTGAATAACGAACATCTGAAAACCTAACGTCGGTAAGACTGACTGCACTTTACCATGGAGTAACACCAAAACTAAACGTCAAAAGACTATTACTCACTACAACTCGTAGAAAAGTACACAAACAATCGGTAGATATACAGAAGAAACCTCTTTACAGACAAACAAGAAACCGGGTAAAAAACTAACCCAGAAAATAAAAAGACCTTAACCCGACGTCCTCGACGAACATATAAAAACTCTAATTAAGAAACAGTCAACGAAACGAACGATAATAAAAGAGGGTAAGACTTCCGACAGAAAAGTGAAACGAATATCAAAGGAAAGAACACGTTTTCGAAAATTCAAATTGATCCAGGGTAAACAAATAAAAAACGAAAATAAAGGTTATAAGACCCTCCACCCAGTATCTCCTAGGACGACACTAAATACGGTCTCTCACAAAACGGATACAAAAGGAGATCCTCAAAATATCAAAGACCAGAATGTAAATCTGGAAAGTAGGTAAAACTCAAATAAAAACACATACTACAATCTTTCACAAGATCAAAGTAGGAAAATGTTCACCAACTGGTCAAAAGGGTCGTGGTGAATAATTTCTATAACAGAAACGAGGTAACATATAAGAACGGAGGAAACAGTTTCTATTCCACAGGTATACACACACCTAAATAGAGACCCGAAAGATAAAACAAGGTAACTAGATATAAAGACAGAAACACGGTCATGGTATGACAGAACTTCTGAGATCGAAACATCAAATCAGACTCCAGTCCATCCAACTAAGGAGGTCAAGGTAAGAAAAAAGAGTTCTAACGAAACCGAAAAGTTCCAAAAAAACATAAAGGTATGTTTAACACTTCAATAAAAGACGTCAAGATACTTTTTATGGTAACCATCGAACTATCCCTAACGTAACTTAGATGTCTAACGAAACCCATTATATGAGTAAAAGTGATATAACTAAGAAGGTTAGGTACATGTACCATATAAAGAGGTAGATAAACACAGGTGAAACTAAAGAAAGTGATCACAAAATATCAAAAGATATATATCCAGAAAACAAAGAAATCCATCTATACAAGGATTCATAAAATAAGAAAAGGAACGTTACCACTTACCTTAACAAAGGAATTAAACAGACAAAAGAGTAATAATCACATATCCTTACGTTCCCTAAAGACACACAACTAAAATATAGGATTTTGAAATGACATAAGTAACTAATCGAGATCATTAAAAGACCACCTCAGAAATCCCAAAGATACATATCCTAGTACAGTAGACGTTTGTCACTCTCAAAATGAAGAAGAAAAGGTTAAACCTAAGGAAAATAAAATAAAAAAAAAGACGAGACTAACGACACCGGTTTTCAAGGTTTTGATACAACTTATCATCACCACTCTCACACGTGGGAATAGAACAGGGACTGAAATCCCCTTTACGAAAGTTAAAAAGTGGTAACTCCTATTACAAACGACACCCAAACAGTATATATCGAAAATAATATAACTCCATACAAGGAAGATAAGGACGAAAGACCTCCCAAAAATAGTATTTACCTACAACTTAAAACAGTTTCCGGAAGAGACGTAGATAACTCTATTAGTATACCGAAAACAAGAAGATAAACAATTACACCACATAATGTAACTAACTAAACACCTATAACTTCTTAGAAACGTAGGGACCCTATTTCGGGTGAACCAGTACTACATACTGGAAAAATTACACAACAACCTAAGAGTAACGATCTTAAAACAATTCCTAAAAACGTAGATACAAGTAGTCACTATAACCGAACATCAAAAGAAAAAAACACCCTAGAAAGAGTCCAAAACTATAATCCTACTACCACAGGAGTATCTTACTCAAACCTTCAAAGGAAAGGAGACGTTAAAAGACCTTCTCAAACTCATCCTATCCACAATCGAGAAGAGATGTAAAAACCATCTTAAGTCGACACTTCGACAGACCTGGACCCGAAAACAAACGACCTTCTAAAGACTAATGTCAAAGTTAAGGGTACGAATCCAAAAATTTGATGCAAACTAAGAATTTCCTAGACACGAAAGTAGTTGTCTTTATTTAAATTTGTAAAATCACTTCTTCGTTCACCTTACTTACGAAAATACTTCCCAGAACCTGGACCTTACTTCTTTAGGTCAAAGATATATCAGAAAGGATACTTGGAAAACACCTGAAACCCTTTCGGTGAATTTGAGAGAACAAAGGTTCAAAACAGTATTCTTTACTTTTGAAAGACCAGAGTACAAAGACATACTAAAAAACTTAAAAATTCAAGATAATGAGTATAAATTTGACTAACAGGACTTTCCTTACAGTCTTACAAACTTTGACAGTTTACACATATAGATACCAGTTCTTAATCCTCCACTATTCGTTTTGTTTTCACGATTTAAAACAATGTCATTAAAAATAAAGTTTTACCAAAAAATATAACACAATATAATATAAAAGTTATTAGTCTTCAACATCTATTTACAGTTAAATATAAGCCTTTAATCAGTAACTGTATTGACTCCAAGTAATTTCATGTCGTTAATATCCATAAAAAACACAGTCTCGTTAAATAGAATTTTCTACACTTTTGACTACCTTTATCTTACTTATCATTCTTCAAACAAGTATTTAGGTACCCGAAATCGAGAGAGAAATTATTGAATACTTAAGACTAAGTCTGAGATAATTCTTTTATGTATTTACTAAATGTAGGAAACAAATAAAGAAGACCATTGTCAAATTCCAAGGTAAATCAAAAGGTAAACGGAAAACTAAAACCTGAACTACCATTTTTTCTCCCAATTTAACCTAAATCAGAACTAAGACCAAGTACACCTCAACCACAGTCGCCAGAATTCTTTTTATCCCTCGTTACCTTTTAGTTTAAGACTACTAGATTTATGATAAATCCAAAACATATTTCATAACTAAGTATTCAACGTAAATTTATAAGGGACCACTGTCAGAGAAAAAAATTGACGTCGTCTGTCGTGATCGTATCCTTCTCCCCGATTTAAATCATCGGTACGGAGACCTTTAAATCGTAAACCAAACCCCTGTAGACCAGTTTTCTTTAACCTTTAGTCATCTCGACTGACCTCACTTTAATCGTCATTCCCTAGACGACCCCCATTTAGGTATCTAAAACCTACGAACACTGAATCCATAAGGTTGACTCTGAGTAAGGTCTTTTTTTAAAATTTAACCAATTTAATTAATTATCCAATTTTATGAACACTTATGGAGACAGCCATGATTGATACCTTTAAACCTAAGGTCCAATCCAGTTGTCCCAAAACCTTAGTTGCTTAAACCTCCCCCATCAAACTCACAGTCATGCAGACAACCCCGACCTAAATTTCCGAAACCTAGACAACAGTAATCGACTTCATAAAGTTATATCTGAGTAAGACCTTTTAAAGTTCAATTAATTTAATTCGTCACCTTTGTGAAAAGAAATTCATTGTAAAGTGTTGTTGGATTAATTGTTTCTAATTTAAAAGTATTGTAAAAATAAAAAAGTAGACAACCTTGTCTCAGAAAACCAACCCTTCAACCTCGACCTTCTCCGTTACGACGTAAACTAAAACCTCGTAGACCAAGCTCAAGTAAACCACTGTCGTCGAAATCATCGTTTTGTCAACTTCCTCTAGTTCACCGATCCAGACCTTCTAGGTAAAGGTCACTAGATCCATAACTATGTAGTAATAACACGTACGTTCAAAGACTTAGTATCTTACAAAAGTCATACGAGACACTGTTAGTAAAACATAACATGTCCACTGTGGTCAAACTCTTCACCACTATGTAAACAACCACTATCGAGACCTTTAAACCTTGGACTAAATCCCAGAAGACCAGTTGTCCCTAACTTTTAGTTACTTGAACTTTCCCTATCGAACTCACTGTGACGTAGACAACCCCGACCGAAATTTCTAGAACCTAGACTACAATCGAATCCATAAGATTAGTTCTGAGAAAGACCTTTTAAAATTCAATTAATTTAATTCACCACCTTTGTAAAAATAAATTTATTATAGAATGTTGTTTAATAATTTCTAATTTAAAATTATTGTAGAACTAAACAAAAAAGTAGTCAACTTTGTCCCATAAAACCAACCCTTCAACCTCGGCCTTCCCAGTTACGACGTGAACCAAAACCTCGAAGGTCAAGTTCAAGCAAACCACTGTCACTGAAATCATCGTTTTGTCAACTTCCTTTAGCTCACCAATCTAGACTTCCTAGGTAAAGGTCACTAGGTCCATAACTATAGAGTAAAAACGTACATATTTAAAGACTTAGTATTTTATAAGAGGTATTTGAGACACTGTTGGTAAAATATAAGACGTCCACCGCGGTCAAACTCTTGACAATCAAGGATACAACCACTATCGAGACTTTTAAACCTTAGGTTAAATCCCAGAAGACCAGTTGTCCCTAACCTTTAGTTACTTGAACCTTCCCTACCGAACTCACCGTTACGTAGACAACTCCTGCTTGAATTTCCGAAACCGAGACTACGGTCATCAAGTCCATAGGAGAGTCAGAAGAAGGACTCTTTAGGTCAACTCAAGGTTTATAAATAATAAAACAAATTATTATAAAACTAAAAAGACGATCGAGTTTTCGTACTTAGAAAAATAAAACCTGAACTTCATTTCTCAAACCCCTTTTTTTCAAAGACTCAGTATTGTAAATAATTTATATAAGACCACTGTTTCAAAACTATAAGACCATCCTCATGATCACATTCTTTACCCCTACTTGTTCATCACTAGTAAAACCTTTAAACCCTAACTACGGACTGGAAAACCAGTCTTCCTTAAACCTCCGTCACCTAACTATCTTACCCCACCGTTACAGGTGACCCGGACCTAGGTACTTAGAGTCCTGGTCACGGGGACTGTGACCGTAAGAGGATTGGAACTTAGAAAGTCATTTTAACTTTACGTAAAGTTTGAAAGGAATAAAAAATTTTATTGTAAAATTAAAAGGGCGATCTCCCTTCCTAAAGATCGAAATCTTCAACTCTTTTCTTCTCGACTTGAGTTAAACCAAAACCTCTAAGACCAAGTCTAACTAAACCACCGTCACTAGCATCACCATATCTGACGATCTTTACCTCATCCACCAAGAAACCTGAGATCAAGATCACGATACCCGAAACTACCAATGACAGAAACGTACCTTATTAAGATTTAGTACTATACGAAACTTTATTAAGAAAACTGTAGTAAAACATAAACCTTTCTTAGGTTCTTTACTCCGACTTATAAAATCACCGTAAAGACTTCTAAGTCCTAAGACAAACTTCAGTAGACTGGTGATCCCTAAATCTCAGTCATTTAACCACCCTTACCTTTCTCATCACCATCTAGACGACCCCGACTTATGAACTCAGGATCTAGACTTCAGTCACCGAGTCTAATAGAATTGGACCTAAGATGAGGGTTCTTTAGGTTTAATTAACGAAGGAAGAAATAAAGAAATTAGTGTAACTAAAGGGTAATCCTCCTTTGTATACCAGTAGATTAAGACCTTCACCACTTCCTTTGTTCTCACTTCGACCTGAACCACAACCATGGAGACCTAGTTTGTATAGACTACTTTGACCGCAATCACCATGTCCATGGACACTACGACCTTTTCTACAATAACCTAGACCAAGGGGACTGAACTCTTAACTCCAAATAAAGACAATTAATTTTTCCGTCCTAAGATTGTATTTAATATTTTTTAATCACTTTAACATTGAAAAGAATTATTTTATATTTTTCGTTGTGTTTCATAATTTTACTATTTTATAGAAATCTACTATAGTCTACTTTCATTAAATTATACAACCACATCTTACACCTTACACATCTTACAACCACATCAAAACACCAACACTTATATAACCACACCCTATCAAAAACAACGGAAATACACTTTAACTAAACCTCAACGTATTCACCTTCTCACCGTCAACTAAACAACCCGAACTTGAAACATAAAACGTAGACCGGAACTACCGAATTCATAAAAAATTGTCCAGGTATGGACTCTTCTTATTTATTCTAGATAGGAAAAACTTTTAGAGTATTTTAAATAATAAAGGTGAATTACCTTCGTACTCTAATTTATCATAACTTTAAACACAACGTGTAACAATTTCATTGTGAATTATACGATACCCTTGATAAAACTACTTCAATCGTTACTCATTGACTTTTTATGTTAAGTATGAATCTTGAGTTTAAATCCTAATTATCGAAAAAATCTTTACTTTATATTAATTGTTTTTTATATCACACCACATCATTACCAACCAGAGGTAATTTCGGTTGATAATTACTTAAACCAGTATGTCTTTATTATTAAAATAAAACCCAACAAGAATTCGAAACCTGTGTGTAAAACCCCAGTTTTGAAGTCACTTTGAGTCTATAAACTTTAAAAAGTATTAAATAATAAAACGAATTCTTGTCAACTATGTTTACCAATTTCTCTGTGACTTTAAGACTTGGGGTCTGGACGACGGCAATCGGATTCATAAGTTTAAATAATCCAAAACAAGGACTCTTTACATGATTGTCCATTAATAGAGAATAGAAAGATAACACCTCACCAACGGGTAAACTCTAAAAAGACGATAAACCTACAGTCAAAAGTTGACGAAAGTTAAAAGGTTTAATACACTATCTGAAAATAATTAATTATCAGAGGGGTCATCGTATAGATTACGATGATTTAGATCACGCGAACTTTACCGTCCAAGACCTAGAAAACTGTAATCTGTAGAACTCTGACTTGTAGAGTTAAGTAGATCTAATCATTAAAATTATTAAGGTCAAAGATACTTACGACTTAGGAAATACGTGAACTGTACAACTTTACCATGGATCTAAAGGGTTCACACTCTCTTAAGTGTCACTCTCATTCACACCAACCTTGACCTATTTGTCTGAATTTTGAGATAGGTTGGGAAAAGAGAAAGGGACTTGTTCGAAATTCGTTAACTAGACTTTTTTTAATTAACCCATAGTCAAGTAAATCATCACTCCAAATATTAAAACAATGAGGTCATCCAATAACTCAACTAATTTAAAAAAAGAATATATCGTAGTACACCGAGATTCAAAGGATAGTAGTGGTAACTACTTAAATATAGAAACTATATATATAGTCTAAAATTTTATATGAAAAGTATAAAATGGTCTATTTTAATGTTCGTCTTTACCGGATTAGTAAAACATAATTAATCCATAGTGTTCAAGTAGACTGATGTCATGTAGACCTAGTGAGTCGTGAGGTCCATCAAACTAAAAATTACAAGTCAAAATTTTCACATAAATATTCTACAAGAGAACTAATAACTAAACGACCTTGAACTATAATAATATACAAAAAGTAAGTTATAACCTTAAGAATCACGAATAAGAGAAACTTATGGTGTTAAATCTACTGGTTAACCTATAAACTTTGTTCAAAACTTATTCTTTGTAAGTTAACATAGAATTGTCTAGGATTTATTTTTTTGTGTTGGAGGGTAAATAGTAAAAATCTATATCATAAATTTCCAACTAAATTTTTTATTTAAGTCTTAAATTAGATAAAAACGGATTGAACCCAATCTGTCGGACATTATTTCTCTTTACCGGAGTTCTATATGTTATTCACCATAACACTTTTAATAAAATTTTAAGATAGTTTCATAAGTGAAAAAATTTAACAACGATATAATACAACGAACGAAAGTCTGGAACGAGATTCTAAAGTACACAAATGAACCAGTGTATATTTTCTTAGTCACGTAACCTTTATTTCCTAATACCCTTTGGTTCAAAGTTCCAATACTTAAAAAGGGAAACTAGTCCTATTAAATAAAAAATTATATACCTATTAACTTAATGATCATAATCTGTCATCTGACCAAATTATTTAGACAGAACCTGGACAACCCATCATAGAAGGTCATTTTTATCCGGTGGTTCAAGATGAAAACTTCAAATTTTTTATTAAGACATTCCCTACGTCGTATACAATAATTGACAGGTACTGGGGTTTACTTACTTGATGATCACTACAGACTTGTATGACATCGACTAACGATGTTCTTTTTATACCCGAAGTCTCTATTAGTACGTATACTGAAACCGTTTAGTATCGTAGTGTTTTACTTTAATATATAAATCCCATTTTTTGGGTAAACTACTAGAAGTTATGGTTAAAAATTTAAGGGTACATCTTCTGGTTTATAAGATATATAAATTTCGGTTATGTATAATCTTTAAATTCATTAGACAAATAATACAACTTATCTTTTTCCTAGGGTATAAGGTCTTCGTTGCGGTTTTATGAGTCTTTGTTTACGTTAATAACCATTCATTATCTAAATAAAGATTAAACATATACGTAAATATACAGGTAGTTGGTCATAGATTATTCCAAAGTTTCATTTCTTTTAAACTTTGATCAAATTTTTTAAAAGGTCAGTAGATAGACAAAATATGTGGGTCTGTGTGGTATGTATGTCTATTTGTGTGTGTGTGTGTATTTGTGTGTGTGTATATAAGTATGTGTGTATATATATCTTTATTATATGAATAAATGTGAATAAATTATAAAAAAGTGTAAAATGAATTAATTTTTTAAAAAATTTAACACTGTGCAGATTATAATTACCATTGGGTGGGTCTGTTGTAATCTTTCTAATAGAGATTTTTCGGTTTGTTTGTTCGTTTGTCTGGAGTCGAAGGGAGGTATATACGAGAGGGTGTCATCTCTGTTAAAGGGAAAGGGTGTCCCTTTGTCCTACGAAAAGAAGAAAACAAAATCGTCCTTATCGGTTGAAACCCATAAAGGTTCTTAAGTCCATAATGAAAATTGTGTAAAACGTCATACATCCTTTCTTTTAATATCTAAATTCTACCTACACTCTGATCATAGAAAGTCACTTCAAAAAGAACCATGTATTTGTGAATTTTTTATTTTTTACCTTCGACGTAATTAAGATTTATTAATTATAATGATTATAATTAATTATGGATTTATAATTATAATAAGATTTATTATTACTTATAAAATGGGATTTATAAAACATCCACTTCGAAGATGAACCCCGTTTCCTCGTATATTTCGAAAGTTGCCTGCACAAAAAAGGAAACTCAGAAGTACGTGTATATGAAAGACGGCAGTAACACAACTTAGCCCTCCTCTAAAGTTATAACTCTAGTTTGCTTTGTTACTATCACTCTAACTTTTTTATTGTCAATATTAACTGTTGTTACTACAGAGATAGAAACCACTATATGAAAATCAATTACCACTTTCCATTTACAGTATCACAAAAATTATTTCATACATCTTATAAAACTTCATTGGACTCGTTTTTTCCCCCTTTTTTACAACTAACCCCTTCTATATGATGAGAAAAGGATAAAACCACGAGTATAACTGTAAATCTTTTTTCAGAACAATATATACATTCTGAAGTGACATATAACCTAAATAAGGATATTGTTCCACAATTTTTTTTTTTCTCATCAAGACAACAAACTGACAAAACTCAGATCTAAACCCCGTTGTGCGTATAAGTTACTTTGACAATTATCTTATAAAGTTGAAAGTAAACATACAAATTACGATTTTTTTAAAACTCCAAAGTGTTATGTGACTTTGAATTCGGTAATAAAAATCTTCATCGTTAAATATAAACCTTCCCTACTGCATAAACTTACGAAAAGTCCTATTCTTTTACTCTATACTATCCGATGAATAGTTGTAAAGTTGAATAAATTAGTAAAATAAGAACATTATTTGGTCAAAGAAGAACAAATAAAGAGGTCTCGGGGTTTCTAAATAAGTAACAAAGAACTTTCAGAAGGGTTTTAGTCTTTTTTCAGTAACACGGGTAAGACTTTACTGATCTTTTTGGAAATTATAAATGGTCGTCATAATAAATACTATGATTTATATCTTTGTGCTTAATGGTCTTTTTAAAACTACGTTATTACGACAAGAATAGAAAATACACATTGACATAAAATATGAAAAGTCACATGTCTATGGTATATTGTTATTCAACTAAGTGTAATTTTTTATACCTCTGGTATTGCAAGACTTATCAGCATCTCCTTAGGACAGAAATTACACCCTGTTTTTGTTGTTTGAGAGTCATTCAGGTGGATACTAACAGAATATCAGGACAAATAAAACAAGAAATGAAAGTCAATATTTTTATTATATTATGTTCCTTTTATTCCTATTCCAAATGACTCTTTAGACATACATAGTTCCTGTCATGATTCGTATTAGATTATAAATTTTATGGAACTTCATGTATTATATTTATTAGAATAAAATGTCTATTACCCTGAGTCCTTTAAGTCCTATTATTTTCAATTTATTAGATTGGTTTCCGTGTCAGTCATTCTCCACTTCAGTCTAGAAACGTTTAAGATTTAAGTCTAGTGAATCTTTTCTGAGACACTATTTAATGATTCATTGGTCGAATCCATTTTGACTTGTACTTCTCCGAGACAGAAAGGTAAACAAATTTAAAACAGAACTCTATAAAAGTTATAAAATATTTGTATGTACATTAAAAAAATTTCGAGTGAGAAGTGTTCGTTATAGGTTGAACACCAGAAACACCATTGAAGTTGTCGTGAGGTCCATCCTAAAGTTACGCAAACAGATTCTTTTAAGAAAGGGTTTTCCTTTAATGTTAATAAACTAAAACCTATTTAGATTTCGATTGTTAAACAGAAACATATTTCTTACTAATTAACAATTTTATTTATAAATATAACAGTTCAGATATAAATAGAACTTTCATTACGTGTATATATCAATATAGAACTTCAATTGTATCGAAAGAAAAATTCCTCTACTATAGTTACTCGTGTAACGGCTATCATTTTAAGGGCCACTAACAAGGTTTCGACAATCATTTTCGATACTTCAAACACTTCTACCCCATGTCCATTATTTAAATATAAAGTAGATTATCGTCTGAAGTCGTTATAAGGGAAACCAAAGTCAAATTTATCGGTTGTAAGACAAGAATTGTGTGTCTGGAATAATCTTAAGACGTTGACGAAGAAGAGGTTACAGGTATACCAGACAAAGAGACGAAATATCAGATCGACATCTACGAATTCATAAAAAAGGGATTTTGTAATACTATCAATGATATATAATCATATTATTAAGATTAAAGGAAACTTGTCACGAAATCAACCGGACATTTGACTGTACGAAGTGGAGAGGTATTAATAGAGTCCCCCTGACCGAACTTAAAGTCTCAAATCTTTAAGACATTACACAAGGATTCTTGATGAAAAGACGAGAAAGAGGGAATGAAAACGAGGTCTGTCGTTCAGACTTAACAGTAGAGGTCATATGAAATAGTAGAAAAACTTTTCAATGTCTAGTAAAAAACTGATGTGGTGAACTTTTATAAGTAGTCAACGAAACTTAAAAGACGTAAATTGTACTAAGAGACTTACAACTTAAACCATCTAACGTAAATAAACTACTGACTTCCTTAAAAGTGTATATGAATAAAGTTAGATCTTATTTTAAGAGTTCTAGTTCTATACATACGTAACATATCCGTCTTCTTTGTACAAAATAACTGCACCTACAACATAAATGTTGTAGAACAGTCGCAGATAGTTTCGTTTAATTCGGTATTACAACATATTCTAGTAGACAATAGAATGAACAGTTCACGAGGAACTAGAAACGTCAATCTTAATGAAGGAGAAAAGAGAAAATGGGTTACGACTAGTAATCTTAAATACTAAATATTTTTACGGAGTACGAAAAGAGTGTACAAAGGATACTCTAATACTCGAGACATCATCATCATACAAAATGACAACACCATTAACGTGTCACACACTCTTGAATGAGGACCAACGAGTTTACACAATCGCCTTATTCATATATTTCAATATAATTTCTGATACATACTCTGTAACACAATTCGGATCTCTACTGTTTCAAGATCAAAAACGAGATTTTCTCGGACAAGTCAAGTCAAGTCAGTGAGTCAGCACAGACTGAGAAACGCTGGGGTCCTTGACGTCGTGCGGTCCGGAGGGACAGGTAGTGGTTGAGGGCCTCAGATAGGTTTGAGTACAGGTAACTCAGTCACTACGGTAGGTTGGTAGAGTAGGAGACAGTAGGGGAAGAGGAGGACGGGAGTTAGAAAGGGTCGTAGTCCCAGAAAAGTTTACTCAGCCGAGAAGTACAGTCCACCGGTTTCATAACCTCAAAGTCGAAGTTGTAGTCAGGAAGGACCAACCTAGAGGAACGTTAGGTTCCCTGAGAGTTTTCAGAAGAGGTTGTGTTGTCAAGTTTTCGTAGTTAAGAAGCCTCGGACAATGGATCACTCTTTCTATGTGTTTCTTATTATGACTCAAACGGTTTTTTAAGTAAACCTAAAAAGACATTGTAGAATGTCTTTTTGAGTTTGTTTGAAAAATCGGTTCGTTTCAAGCAATTTTTTTTTTTTTTCCAGAAACTCTAAAGTAAAGTGAATTAAAATATGGAGTGAACCTCTTACAATAGTCAACAGGCACCCTAATGAACCACCTTTAACACATAAACAATCGATCATCGAAAACATAAATAAACTTTTGTTTGTATTAATTTTATCTTTTATTGATACACAATTAATTTTGTACAATTTTAAATGTTTTTAAAAAATTTTAGAAAAAACAAACTCTCATTACAGAAATGAAGGAATTGGTTGCACTCTTTTTTATACGATAAAGGTCTCGTCGAGCGTACTGGAGGTGGTTCTTTCGGGTCTTAGTCAGATAAAATAAACAAACGAGTAGTTAATATATTCGTCTAACTGTAGACTTCCCAATTGTGGGAAGACAACCAACACCAAAGTTAGTAGGTGATAGGGTCAGAGACCGTACCTGTTAGAAAAGAAAAGAGTATAAAAGGTAAAAGAACTCAAGACCTGAAGTACAGTGGAAATCTCTTTAAAACCTACTTTAATCCATGTTAAAAACTTCAACGATGTGTAATAGTCTCCACTTCAAAAGTGAATCGTCAGTGACATCCTTGACATTATTAAGTTTTAAGGGGTAAAGTTAGTCACAAGTTCTTGAAAGGGAAATCTTCGATGTCCTATAACCTGTTTGTGGTGGGAGACTTGAATAAAAAGGGATTTATGAGGAAACTAAGGAGTAAAAAGACAACAAAATTATTTTGAAGTACGAAATAAAACGTCAAGACATTGTTTTAATAACTTTGGATAAAACTCTTTACACCTTTCCAATCGTGAAATAGGTCACTGATGTTTTACTAGACGTAACTACTCATAACAGTTTCATCTCTGTTTTGTAGGTGTACACTGTGAATGAGTCTTGACAGGGCGGAGACACGGAGTCTACCAGGACCGTGGAAACTTAGGACCTCTCTACTATGACTACACCAAACACCATCCAAAATTTACATAACATCTGAGGTTTAGTTCTTCTAAGATATCGTAAATTTCAACTCGACACAGAGTTTCATTAAAAGAGTTTATGGACATTGAGGACCTTCCTTGGAGTACCTACTTTCTTTCCAGAACAGAGATTGTACATGAACACTTCTTTAACTCCAGGTAAAAACACCTCACTGAACAGTATTCACGAAACACAATTCCATATTAATCTCTGAAATATCTGAAATAATAATCATTTTCAGCGACCCTTTTCATTTATTAAAACACTTTGAGACATTTTAGAGGTATTTTTATTGATCTTTCAATAGTTTTCATACAACATAAAGTAAATATGAATCAAGTTAGAAATATTCAATTTTATATTTATCTAATAGTTACAGTTTCATTCCATTTTACTATGATACATTATATGTAAAAGAAGTTTAATTTATAACATAGTATTTCATTACGTATCCTTTAACCGTATTAAATCAAAGACTCATAGAAATTTTTAACTGGATATAGAACTTTAAATCTGAGGATGAGATTTTCTATGAGTAATCTCACGATATATAAATAGTGTAAATAAAAGGAGACTAAAGATACATACGTATAAAGATATAAAGAGGTCTTTTTGGATAAACGGGTCTTTTTGTATAGATATTTCTTACACCAGGGAGTTTAGGACGTTGAACAAGATTACACCGAGGAAAAGTTCTGTAACTTACACACTCACCGACGTGGACGGGTCTTCCATTTTGTAAACTTTTACTTCAATGTGTCAGTATGACTCTAGAACAAAGATTGTTCTATGAATAACTTATTTAATAGTGGATAAGTATTAGATAGGAAGATTGTATGTCCTTCCCTCCCCATCTCTATGAAAATTTCAATTACATGTAAAGATAGAGATATTATGATGTGTCTACTAGAGGATCAAGATACGACCCGAGTTATCCTGATGAGACACCGAGACTTTCAATAGATATGGGAACGGTCAAAAGTTTAAAGAATTTATCTTTACTAGTAAAATTCCCATACAAATGTGAACTTTATCGGAGTTTTCACTAAAGAGTTGTGTAACGAACTCTTAAATGATTACAATCATATCATAACTCTAATTAGAATGTATTACATGAGATCCAATAGAGGACCTACTATAACCTCTCTTTCCCTCTACACACAACTTCAGACTGACAGGGACACTTAGATCGCCTTTCCATATAGTCAGTCCTCTTCAGGCGCTTCCAAGGACACCAAGAGACACCATACACACACAGAAAACAGATATAAAATATCTATCACTTTATTATGATTATATAATCGCATTGAATTTTATTAAGGGATTTAGGTGTGAATTTGAAAAGTCTTTGTTTTAAGTCGGAGAACCGTAAAAGACACGAATGTAAGAACGTAAAAAAAAAAACTCCTTAAAAACACACAAAGTACACTTTATATAATCTAAAGATACATAGAAATTTTCTATTACAAAATATCCTTGACTTTATTACAAAACTTATCATTTGGCTAACCACCAACGTTTTGTCTCCTTTCTTATTATGTTTTAATACCAATATTATTACTTTGTTATTAATACGATTAAAAGTTCTTATAAAAATTTTATATGTTAATGTTTGTTTGGAAAGTTTATTAAAAATATACTCCAATGTAACCACTTCGATATAAACTAAGTCTCACCTAAAATTACACAGTTTCTATCACATCTAATAAAGAGAAAATCAACTTATTGAACTAAGAATGAAAATTCAAGTCCTTGTTTTGCGACTGGTCTCTCGAAAGGGATAAGGAGTAATACTGAAAAGAGACCTTGAGTTTTATAGACGTCCTTAAATTCCCTGAAAGATCTTACATGAAACAGGAACACCACCTTATTAGACTGAGTTACTTTTGATTACATAGTAAAAATGACATTATAAAAGAGTCATTTATCCGTTACATGACAATCAGACTATTATTATATAATTATTATTAATACCTTTTGTTCTTGATATTAAATAACTTACACATATCGAAACGACAAGTTCTCTTTATATTGCACTCAGTGTTTATACTAGACGTATATATTAAATTTTAAAAGTCAACTAATAAAAATTTTTCGTTTTTCTTTGTTTGTTCACCTTAATTAATATAAGTGCATGAACTGTATACCCGAAGGGGACACCGACAATATTTCTTGGGTAGACGGTTACATCCTCTGCGTCCAAACTAGGGACCCAGTCCTTCTCAGGGACCTCTTCCTTTGATGTTAGGTCGGATCATATGAAAGGACCCTTTAGGGTACCTGTCTGTTCGGACCGTCCGATGTCAGGTGCTCCAACGTTTTGTCAGTCTGTACCGAATCGTTGATTTGTTGTGTTGAAATGTATACGTTGATAATTATAATAGTAAAGTCGTATTTTAATAATACTTTACAACTCTCTTAAATGGTAGAAAAAGTCATAATTAAGAATCTTCAGATACACATAAAATGTAAATGTCTTCTAGAGTAAGACAGGACTGTTCGGTGTAAAGTGTATTAGTTATCGATATACAGAGGAATACTGAAGGGACCATCGAGTCTACCATCTCTTAGACAGACGTTACACCTTCTGGTATAATATGACCCGTCTCGTCCGTTTCAATAATAAAACAAGTTACCTTAATCTCGAAGGGACCACTGAGTCACCATTTCTTGGAGGACGTCACGTCCTCCACACCGCTGTACCTAAGTTAGGAACCCAATATTTCTAGAGGACTTCTTCCTTTATCGTTGGGTGAGGTTATTAGAACGGACCTTTTTAGGGTACCTATCTCCTCGGACCGTCCGATGTCAGGTACCCCAGTGTTTCTCAGTTTGTACTAACTCTCTGATTTTGTATCATGTTTTTTTAATGATCCTATGGTAGTAGACTTTCTGTAAATAGTTCCGACTCTACAACCCTCCCCTTACTTCTACCACATTATTTTGAATTGATCTACAGAATCAAATTCAACACTAAAAAAAATACAACATGATAAATAGTATTTCTTTTACATTAACTACTGTAAAAGTATTGGTAACGTAAAATTGTCGTGTACGGTTCTTCGTTTCACCAGAACGTGATTTTGTAATACGGGACCTTCTACATTCTATCTTCCTTCAAACTAATGGTGGAAACTACCACAATTTATGTTGGTAGGACCTTTGACAGTGAAAAACCGGTAGGTACATACATTATCAGACGTTGTGAATTATTTTGACTATATCTGTGGTTCGAAAAAGAATGATCAAATTTTGTGTTAGAAGTTGAAATGGGTGATAATTTTTTTTTTGGTTTTTGTTTGTTGGTAAGTTAGTAACCAACACATAAAGTCATAGACGAAACACAGTGTACAACTGTAACTTTAGTAATAATGGGCACAAGGAATCTTTAAGCAACGATTTGTTTTTGTTAGTTTTAGAAATAATGATAATTAAAATATTTATATAGTCCTTTTCTAAAGTAAAAAGACGAAAAGAAACATACACAAGTGGTCACGAATTTTACTCTGATTGAAAATGTAAGGTATTTTATAAAAGGAGAAAAAAGTAATAAGGAAATGTAAATAAAAATCAAAAGTATTATACTATAAATCACAAAAAAAAAGGTGTACATCGAAGAAAAATTATTTCCTTTACTTTACCCTTCCAGTTTAACGAGAATCTTGAAAAATATCCGGACCGTCGTGACCTTTATAAAGTAGTAATTTCTTGAACACTGTTCAGTGACTCTGGTAAATGACTCCCAAAGAGTCCCTGTCTGGCTCTTATCATTTTGCCTTGAAAAGATTTTCTGAGGTACTAAACAGAACTAAAAGGACTCTTGTCGATCCTGATTAATCTGTTTTGAATGTCGAACATAATTAATATAGACTCATAAACAATTGTTCGAGAAACATACGTTTTGTTTCTAACTAAAGTTGAACTAAGTAGTGAACTCAAGAGAAAGGTACAAGACAAGGGTAGAAAAGTGAATTTACGTTCTCAAAGACCAAATTACTGTAATTAATTGTCTCCTTCGATCCAACTTTTATAGAACTTAGAAGACGGATTAATATCAGGGTAAGTACTTACGACCTCTTTTATACCGAAGAATTATTTTTCTTTTGTCAGATCTTGTTATAATACGTCAAATAATATTATCATACTATCTCCAATAGGAATGTAAATTTGAGAAAGTCATAATTTTAAAATTTATTAGATTTAAAGTTATTTTCTCTCTAAGGTAAAACATCCAATACGGAAATTGACCGTGTTCTTATTCGTTAAAATGAATTAGAAGGACCAGTCTTTGTTTCTACTCATCTTAAACACTGAGGACTTCACTCTCTACCCCTGGTCACAGACTTTTTACAGTAATGATAATAATTTTCAGTCAAAAGGTTTAGAGGAAAGGAAAAAACGTATGAAACGTGTATTAGGTACTCCTATCCCCTATCCGTTTCACTCTCCCTTTATGTATTTTTATATATCTGATAAAGGAAATATATCTAATCTCTAAGGATTTAGAATTTTATTCTTGACCTTCAATTATAAACTGTACTGAATATAATATTTAATTTACGAAGAGAGGAACCTAAATTCAACTGTAGTACCTAAAAGGTCTCTTATTTGTTCGACACAATAGAGATTCAGGGTAATCTGAGTTATTACGTCGTGTTAAGGGTATCTCTGTTCTACTTTTCATTTCGAATTTCTTTTTTTTTTCCAATTACTCTCTTAGGTGGTTAGTATCTGATAAATCTATCAGATATAGAATCCGTTTTATGAACCTGGCAGACATTTTGAGAACCAGTTAGGATCTGACAGGGTACCTGACTTGATCCAAAGATCAAAGTCTCGTCTGACTAACTTACATTCGGAAAATGTATAATTTTTACGTTTATACGTAATACTTACTTAGTGTATCATTATCGTATATAAGTTACTGTAAAATTATTTGTGAATTATTTACATAAAAAATTGTCCTATTTCTAACCAGATAATCACAACTCGAAGCAGGTACAGGTTCACCAGTCAGTCCTTGTACGAATTTATCACAATGTGAGGAGAACTTAAGCCATTCATTAGTCGAAGGATTTCGTTTGAACTCAGTTAATGAGATGTTTAAGTCTTAAAACCTTCAACTTTTTCTCTCCGAAATGGTACTTTAATTTTGGTATTTACTCTAACTAATTCAGAGACCTTCTGGACATATCGAGATTCCTAGGAATGCTTATAGTTTTAATTGTATCCGTGTATTGATTCCACGATTAATGTCCAGTTGGAAAAGGTGAATGATCTAGTAATTTTAGATACCGGGAAAATCCTTCTGTCAATATAAAAGAATCTTAAAGTACAAAAACCTTGATGGTAAAATTGACCTCTACTGGATGTATCCCTCCCTCTCATGAATCGAACTAGAAACGATGAATATTCACCCAACTGGAAACCTTTAGGTTCAATAGAAGAACCCAGAATCAAAGGAGTAGATGTTTAGTCCCGACTTTTCAGGAAATATTAGGAGGAAATTCTTAGCTATATTCTTTACGAAATTTTTACAAATTATAAAATCTGTAAATATTCAATCAGATAATGTCACTCCGAAATACCCTTTTCAAAGTCCAAGTAAACAATTGTAATATGAATCTGCATAAGTATAACTTTTAATTATATTTGATTGTTATAGAAAATTTATAATCAGACAAGTTCAACTGTTTATGCACAAGTTATCTCTACCTTGTCAGTGTTTACTGTTCAAACCTTTACAACCAATAATAATAAGTCCATTCAAATTAATATAGTAAATTTTATAATATTTACATTTTACGTAATGAAATAAGGTAAAAATTGATACAATATTTACAAAGACAAAATTTTTTATATAAGTCATATGTCCGTAAAATTCTTTATTTTTGACAAATTGTATAATTAATAACGATAATTATATTTAATAATGAAATTGTCTGTTTTATGTCTAGAAGTTACGTAGAAGGAGTATGGAAGTTCGTCTTTGTATGAAAGTACCTTTTTACGTTTAAGTTTAAAAAGGACACTACGTTAACATACAAAGACACGGTGGATTGGTTAAGTGTCTATGACATCCATTCAGGATATCTATAAAAAATGTAATTAAATAAACAAAATTAACCTCCGATTAATGAAATGTTGTAACACCACCAAAAACGGTATGTAACTGTACTTAGTCGGTACCCACATGTACACAAGGGGGTAGGACATGGGGAGAGGGTGGAGGGAGGGTTAGAGTAGGGAGACCCAACAAGGTCACGTGACCAAAACTCACGGGATAAAGTACGTAGTTTGAACCTGACCAGTAGATAAAGTGTATACCATTACATATGCAAAGTTACGATTAGAGAGTTTAGTAGGGTGGGAACGGAAGAGAGTGTCTCAGGTTTTCAGACAAGAAATGTAGACACAGAGAAAACGACAGAACGTGTATACCAGTAGTAATGGAAGGAAAGGTTTAAGGTATATATAGACAATTATATGTCGTAACCACAAAAAGAAAGAATGGATGAAATGAGACATATTATCCGAGGTCTAAGTAGGTGGAGTAATCTTGACTGAGTTTACTCAAGGAAAATTATCGACTCATTATAAGGTAACACATAAGCATGGTGTCGAAAGAATGGGTAAGCAGACGGTTACCTGTAGATCCAACAAAGGTACAGGACCGATAACATTTGACACGACACTACTTGTAACACCATGTGTACAGAGAAATTTAAGACCAAAGGAGCCACACATACGGGTCGTCACCCTAACAAACCAGCATACCGTCAAGACAAAGGTCAAAAAAAACAAACAAACAAAGGTCAAAAATTTCATCAGAGGTGTGACAAGAGGTATCACCGACATGATCAAACGTAAGGGTGGTTGTCATATTCTCCCAAGGGAAAAGAGGTGTGGGAGAGGTCGTAAATAACAAACATCTGAAAAACTATCGTCGGTAAGAGTGACCGTACTCTACTATGGAGTATCTATACAAAAATAAAGGTTTCGTGATTACATTGGTAGACAATATTAAAAGTCAACATAGGTAATTATCATCTGACATTTTGTAGAAATGAATTAGAAACGAAGGTATAAAGTCATTTTATTGGATTGTATGTCACATCTATCGAAATAAATAATATTTTAGATAAAGGATTACCAAAAGTTGTTAAATTTGTAGAATTCCTTAATTCCTAAATAACACTCTAAACTATTATATACGATATATAGTTAAACGATTATACAATGATTTTGACTAAACACCTTCTTATTTACTTTTATAATATTTAGAAAACTTTTAGTTAAGGTTTATGTTCAACATAATGTTGAACAGAAAGACGAGTATCTAATAGAAAGAAAATGACTCCAAAAGATGAAATGACTCCAAAAGATAATGTCTTTAGTCAAAAATGTATGACAATGTTTATAGTTTGTTTTATTTCTTTGGAACCGTTTAAGGTGTAAATGAGTACATTTTGGTAGATTCAAAAACGTTCTATGAAAACGAATTGGTCACTTGTAAAAAGTGAATAAATATGTATCCGTTTTTTTACATTAAATTCCCAGTCTTCCCAGGTCCATTCTTTCCGTGCATCGAGAATTGTACTAAGTTGAGAAGTGTTACTTTGACTTTTACACATCAGTATTTGAAAGATGAAATCCGTACGAAAGATTTCGGAACAGTTTCCTCCAATTCAATGTTGTTGTTTATTCTTCTTTTATTATAAGTACAGTTTACCACAAGGTCACGAGGACCTTAATATTTACCGTAATAATTGGACTACACAGTACTTTATAATGAATATACATATTTCTGATTGGTTCTGTATGAGAGTACACCGAGTACGCACTAAACTAAACTCGTTTCTTGACTTATACTTAGGTTTCCACTCTTCTACGATTTTAAAAAAGCCACGAAAGATGTCCTGAGACACCAAGGGTGTTGTTGTCTCGTCTCCTACTAAAGTACAGTTCAGTCTTGTATAATCTTTTCTGTAGAGTCCGTAAACGATCAAGAACCCTTTACTACGGGACAGGATTTCGATCGTGACGAAGTACGTAGTCATATCTTTTTCCATTACAAATAACTTGGAGTTTGAGACATTAATTTATAAACGATGACCTTAATATTTGAACAAGACCATTATTATACTCTGATGATCTATTAGGTCAAAAAGTCGATCACAAACACTTGAAAAAGTCGAAATCTCCCTTGTCACCTCTTTGTTAAACTGACCGACTACTGTGAGAATCTTTTGTCCGAAGAGTAAGCCCTTGTCTCCCTCCTTCTCTGTGACAACAGAAGAGATCGGTAAGAAAGGGAGGTGCATGTCAAAGAAGTATCAAAATTTTACTATCCCAATCTCCTCTGAAGTGAGTAGTGAAGAAAATAATAATAAAGATAAAATATATTAACATCTTCCCTAGTAAAGAAACTTATCACTGTGAGTGGGTTTAACGACTCTGTAAAGCGCCATGTCGACATCAATCTAGGTCAGAGGATTGGTGACGGTAGTACATATAATCAATATGGTTTGGGGTTTATCTCCAAAATTACCTTTTTGACACGTGAATATACTAAGACGACTGTAAAATCGAATGGTTCCTGAAAGTATGTATAATAGCTATTAAGTTAAATAAAGATGTTTCTCACCATTTCCTGCACCTACTCCAATAATAAGGGTAAGTACAGCTACCACTATTACCTCTAAATCTATCCCACAAGAATTATTCCACATTAGGTTCACAAAACTCAGGTTCAGAAAGAGATTAACAAGCAGATCACAGTAACTAAAATTGTATACGAAGTAAAATACAACGAAGAAAGTATTTATTACCTTACGTTACCTTCCATTCAATTTTATATAATATTAATTTACAATTAAACAATAAAGAATTAATCAGACAAATGAACTTTGTTTATAGACTAGTCAAATATTTGATGATTTCACTGAGGAAAACTTCAAAGTGAATAAACAAAACTAAATTTTCTACTCGACTATTTACGTAATTGTAGTCATACCATTATGTGTAAAGTTCCAAAACAGTAATAAAATAAAACACCCACAACGTTACTTTTATTTTACTCTTATCCATTTTTTTTTATATGTAGAGTATTCTTTGGTTCGGTTAAATACAATTCGTCTGATATACAATTGTGAAAACTCTCTATACATTTACTGAATTAAAAGTCACAAAATTTATATTGAATTATTTTATTTTATGTCTTTTAATTTGTTATTATTCTACAATCATTATAAATGTATTTTCGTAACTATGGATCGACGTTCAAACAGTTTTAAAATTCTTATTAACCAGAGTTACAGGAAAATTATCCAAGTCAGTAACACGAAGTAACGAAGGACCACTGCCAGTGAAAATTTTCAGTCAGTCGTTTATCAATTTTTTTTAAGATCGTTACAAACACGATCAGTACCAGTAGTAGGAATTCTTAAACGTTTAGTGACTCGTTTTGTAAAAACTGAATTTACCAACAAAACACTTAAGATAGAAGTTAATTAAATTGTCTTCAGATAACGATTTAGATGGTTCATAGTTAATTCGTCGATACACTTTAATAACATAAAATTAATAATTATCACTAACAGATCAAATACTGGAAGTCTTTGTGACTAAATTGGAGGACCTCACTGTCGTAGTTGGAAATTATTAAATTGTATTTATACATGAAATTTGATTTCAATGGATTTATTAGACCAAGGGAATAAGTATAAAATATATCTTTAACGTGAAGTCTTTTTCCAATTGACTAAATTATATTTTCAGGTTTCGATTATTTCTAAACAAAGAATAATATAGTACAAAAAAACGTACTATTGTTTAATATCGTATTGCGAAATTTTTGGTTAACAAAATTATTTCTGTGTTTCGTCTCATGTCAAAATTTTTAAATGTGAAAGAGAAAATTAATTTTTACTACTATAAATTAGATCACAACCCACGTAATTAAAAGAAGGTCTTGCCAAACGACTTTCCGTGACACCTTAAGAAGAACTAAACTCACCAGGAAAACGAAGAACGGTAAGTTAACACCTGGGATTTGGTATAGTACTCCATACACTTCCAGATTGTAATTGTCGGGAAAAACTCTTTATAAAAATATTATGATTTTTTCGTAGTATATAATTTTCACAGGTTTATCGTCGGTAAAAGTCATCTAATTCTGTATGTAAATACAAATTTAACCTAATATAGTGAAATAAGTTAACAATCTATATGGTTGAGTTTTTTCTCCCTGATCTTTTATTGGGGTGTACTCCTTTTTAGAACTTATTCAAAGAGATTCAAGAACCTTTTGAGTCAATTATAAACTAAACGATTAAACGTATAAAACTCTGTACTTTATAAGGTTTTCAAAGTTCCTGTTTTATAAAAGGTCTTCTCCTCACCAATACTTGACTAAACAATATGGTCAAATGGACAAGACTTATAAAAGTATTATATTTAAACAAAGAATAAAATTTCCTTACGTTTTTTATGTGAACGTGAACACTTTTATCGGTTCTAACGGACACATGTTAAAATCCGTTGATACACTTTCGTACACGACTCTTCCTTTGAAGGTACCATCCTACCTCTCGACCCGATACACCATTCGTCTTATCTTCGAAATCTATTGAGATGAAAAAAGAGTCAAAATGTTGTCCACACACACACACACACACAAATCACATCAAAAACGACAACAAGTCAATGAGTCAACATAGACTGAGTAACGTTGGTTGGAGTCCCTGACGTCGTACAGTCAGAAGGGACAGGAAGTGGTAGAGGACCTCGAACGAGTTTGAGTACAGGTAGCTCAACCACTACGGTAGGTTGGTAGAGTAGGAAACAACAGGAGAAGAGGAGGACGGAAGTTAGAAAGGGTCGTAGTCCCAGAAAAGATTACTCAACCGAGAAGTGTAGTCCACCGGTTCCATGACCTTGAAGTCGAAGTCGTAGTCAGGAAGGTTACTTATAAGTCCCAACTAAAGGAAATCCTGACCGACCAAACTATAGGAACATCAGGTTCCGTGAGAGTTCTCTGAAGAGGTTATGGTGTAAAGTTTTCGTAGTTAAGAAACCATGAGTCGGAAGAAATATTAAATTGAGAGTGTAGGTATACATCAAATTAAATCATACATCAAATTAAATCATACATCAAATTAAATCATACATCAAATTAAATTACACATTAAATCCACATACATAAATGTTTAAACATAAACCAAGAAAGTTTCTACTAAAAGAAATAAAAATTTATTACCGTTGTGTGAGGTCATAAGAACGGACCCTTTAGGGCACCTGTCTCCTCGGACCGTCCGGTGTCAGGAGTCACAACGTTTCGTAGTCTGTACTGAATGACTGATTTGATGTACAAACAAATCAGGAACGTATAAATAAAGAACTAAATAAAGAAGTCAAGTCAAGTCAAGTCAGGGAGTCAGCACAGACTGAGAAACGTTTGGGTACTTAGTGTTGTACGGTCCGGTGGGACAGGCAGTGGTTGAGGACCTCAAGTGAGATTGAGTACAGGCATATCAGCCTCTACGGTAGGTCGGTAGAGTAGGAGACAACAGGGGAAAAGGAGGACGGGGGTTAGGGAGGGTCGTAGTGTCAGAAAAGGTTACTCAGTTGAAAAGCGTACTCCACCGGTTTCATAATCTCGAAGTCGAAATCGTAGTCAGGAAGATTACTTGTGGGTCCTGACTAGGGAAATCTTACCTGACCAACCTAGAGGAACGTCAGGTTCCCTGAGAGTTCTCAGAAGAGGTTGTGGTGTCAAGTTTTCGTAGTTAAGAAGCCGTAAGTCGAAAGAAGTGTCAGGTCCATAGTGTAGGTATGTACTGGTGATCTTTTTGGTATCGGAACTGATCTGCCTGGAAACAACCGTTTCATTACAGAGACGAAAAGTTTACGATAGATCCAACCAGTATTGAAAGGAAGGTTCCTCATTCGCAGAAAATTAGAGTACCGACGTTAGTGGTAGTCGTCACTAAAACCTCGGGGGGTTTTATTTCAGACTGTGATAAAGGTGACAAAGGGGTAGATAAACGGTACTTCACTACCCTGGTCTACGGTACTAGAAGCAAAAGACTTACAACTCGAAATTCGGTTGAAAAAGTGAGAGGAGAAAGTGAAAGTAGTTCTCCGAAAAATCAAGGAGAAGTGAAAGACGGTATTCCCACCACAGTAGACGTATAGACTCTAATAACTATAAAGAAGACCGTTAGAACTAAGGTCGAACACGAAGAAAGTCGGGTCACAAAGAGTACTACATGAGACGTATATTCAATTTATTCGTCCCACTGTTATATGTCGGAATTGTATAATATAGGTCAGAACCAAGGGAGATCAAGTTAAAGATGTCTCTTTAGTCATATTAGAAATTTCATTTTGGTTTATTTTGATCGGACTAGTACACTGTAAAGTCAGATTTTGTTCGGTCACCGTAAAATACAGGAAGTCCGATTTCCGGTTTGACGAATGTTCCAAGTATCAAAGATAAGAGAACGAACGAGAACTTTCTTAAGGGGAGAGAAGACACCCGAAGGGACCACCGAGTCTCCAATTTCACAGACGGACCTTACGCCCTCTGGACCCAAGCTAGGGACCCAGCCCTTCTAGGGGACCTCTTCCTTTACCGTTAGGTGAGGTCATGAGAACGGACCTAAAGTCTGTACTGAAGTGAAAGTGAAAGAGGAGAGAAGATTGAATTCAGTAAGAGGTCTATATCTTAAGGGAAAGAGATCCGATAGAAGTACGACAGATAGACAGGGAGGAGAAGTGATTCCCATCAGGGTCGATATGTGTGAGTCTCGAAGGATAAAACGAAAAATCGTGTATGGTGCTAACAGAAAAGGGTTCCTTATATTCGACGGACTCTCGTCACTTGATAAATAGAACAAATACCCGAAATCGAGGTCGTCTTACACATTTGTAAAACCGTCACAGAGTTGTGACTGTCTTTTTTTCCTGTTCATGGAAAATAAAATAATAAGTATTGAGTTAATACCAATTAAGTGATATTATGATATTTGTAGTTCAACTTAATTCTAATAATTAATGAGATCTATAAATGTATGACTGGTATAGAAGGGATATGGTTGTCTAGTCAGAACAGGATCACCGGATCAAAAGTTCATGTTGCATTTTTGGACGTTATCAAGAACGGCTAGTAACAGTCTCTCTCTATTTTCGACACTATACCTTCCGTAAGGTCAACTACCTACGTGAACGGGACTACCTTACATGTTCTTATTACTTCCTTTAACACAAAGTTTTAGAGTCACACTGACGATGTATTTACTACTCCAGTACGTTGGTCCGTTTGAGTAGGTATAACTACTGTTATTTACCATACCTTTAATGTATATATGAACAATACTGAAATTTTAGTTCTATGAAACGAAAAGTTTCTTTATCAGAAAACAATCCTACTTTAGAAGAAATCTTGACGGTGTAAAAGTAATTTCAAGTTATAATGGACCTCACATGTAAAGTGATATTACCGGTAACGACTATATAGGGTGAGTGCAAACCAAAATTTACTGTCATCGTTTTATAAGATCGCCGACGACACATGTCTCTTACGTTTCGTTAAAGTATAAGTCCGTTACGCAGGATCAAAAGAGAGTCGTAAATAACAAGTTGTTTGTCAATAAGTTATTTACGGATGGTACACGGTCCGAAACGCGATTCGTGACCTCAACGTTTCTACTCACCAGTAACAGAACCTGAGTCTCATTCATACCACGACTGATAACGTTTCTCCAAATATATGATAGTATATGGTCTTTTCCGGTCAACGATGGAGTCCTCTATATTTTTTCTTTTTTTTTTTTTTGGGGTGTTGAAGAGTCTTCTCTGGTCGTAAAGTCAAAAGGATTCCCTACTGAGAAAAAGGACTGTTTTAACCTCACACTTCTCACTGAAGGTCAGTTCCTTTGTCTTACGTCATTACATCCTTTACGAACTTTATCATAACATGTACAGCCAACAACAATGTGTTCTAACACGACCCTTTCTTTTTTCATCGGTCCGGTATAAGGTCTTAAATTTGAAACAAGGTCCCACCATCCTCCATAACTTCTTGATATTGAAAAATACTACCTATTTTTCCAACACTAAGGACGTCAAACCCGTTTCATTAAATAGATGTAAAGATTAAATTACATGTCTTTATCGTCAAGAATTTTTGTATTGACGTTTTCACTTCGTCAGTAAGGTTTTTAAAAACCTACGTGGAAGAGAGAAAAGAAATTAAGGTACAGCTACACACCGTTTTGGTGGTGTTCTAACATTAATCGGAGGTTGATTTTATTTATTTAATTAAAAATTTTCTATAGTAAATCGTTACTTATTATTATTAAACCAGTAAAATTTCCTTGTACACATTGTTGAGGAAAATTAGTTATTTCATGTGTTTTGTAAACCAAACCTAAAATAATTGCTATGAAAGGGTCATTTACGACTTCTTAGTCATCTAGTGAATCCGATCGTGGAGGTTTAATAACTACCACAATCGTAATAGGACAAAATTTATAGATTTTGGAGAATAAATATGATGACACTCTTGATTGAACTGACAAGAAACAAGAGAGAAACAGTACAAAGGCCATGACAGTGACCTTACAGTATAGATTTCGTGATAAGATTAACACGGTGAATCGACGAGTTTTTGACTAAAATACCACTGTCAACGGATTTCTTATCTTTGTTTGAACGTACAGTAAAATCTGATAGACTTTACACCAATATTGAATGAAGATGGTGAAAATGGAAGATAGGCTTGTTAGTAATCTTGTACGGAACAAGAAAGGAAACAATGTCGAAACGTAGAATAGTCGTTGTAGACAACTTTGAATGAATAGGTAATTTTAGGTCGGTAGAAAAGGTAAATCAAAAGACGTACAGGTATTCTTGGAATAAACATGTAAGAATATTACGTATGTTCAATATAGAATATTAAACAATGTAAAATACGAAAAAAAAAAAAAAGGACCGAAGGTTCCACCGAGTCCCCATTTCTTAGGTGGACGGTTACGACCTCCGTGTCCTCTGTAACCAAACTAGGAACCCAACCCTTCTAGGGGACCTCCTCCTTTACCGTTGGGTGAGGTCATAAGAACGGACCCTTTAGTGTACCTGTCTCCTCGGACCACCAAACGTTTCTTAGTCTGTACTAACTCGTGTACGTGACGTAGAAAAATTTTTTTTAATAAATAATAATAATAAAAAAATGAAATGTTATAATATAACCAAAGCGGTATGTAGTTGTACTTAGGCGGTGCCCACATGTGCACAAGGGTTAGGACTTGGGGGGAGGGTGGAGGGAGACGCATTGTAGGGAGACCCAGTAGGGTCACGTGGTCGGGGTTCGTAGGACATAGGACGTAGTTTGGATCTGACCGCTAAGTAAAGAATATACTATAATATGTACAAAGTCACAGTAAGAGGGTTTAGTAAGGGTGGAAGAGGGAGAGGGTGTCTCAGGTTTTCCGACAAGATATGTAGACACAGAGAAAACGACAGAGTGTATGTCCCAATAACAATGGTAGAAAGATTTAAGGTATATACACCCAATCATATGACATAACCACAAAAAGAAAGACCGAATGAAGTGAGACATATTAGTCGAGGTCAAAGTAGGTGGAGTAATCTTGACTAAGTTTGTATAAGAAAGAAAACCCCCTGACATAGAGTAACTAGAATAATAAGTACTATTTCGTCCCCTAAATACTTACTCCCTTCTTTCAACGATATTCACATAATTAGACAGTAACTTTAAAATAAATTTAAATATTGAAAGAAAATAAAGGTCACAGACATCTCTACCCTAAGAAGAAACGGTCTGAGGGTAACTAAACTGTGATGCATTCAAAACTTTAGTGCTACGTTCGAATTCTACAGATGAAACCAATTTTATTCGTCTAGTTCTCCGGGAACTGATTGTTGAAGGAAACAGAGTGTCTCTTAACAAGACCTCCCCGACTTATACAACTGACATCCTTAGGATTCCGTGTCTCCTCTCAACTATCATGTACATCGTGAGCCTTGTATGGATGAAAACTACATTCATTGTACCATAATCTCAAATCTAAAAACTATTGAAAATAAAGTTTTTTTGTGAAAACAAAGTCACTTCTACCTTTAATTTTGTAGTTTCCTTTTATTAATCTTCCAGTATAATAAAAACACACAGTAAAACTGAACAGTTTACGACTAAGATCGACATATGAACCAAATAAATACGTAACAGTTCATAATTATGTTGACTATTACGTTACTTAAATCTGATCACGGAGTACTACATATAAAATATAAATGAGGATATCCTTTTGAACGGAACGTTTGCACCCACGATGACAGGACTTCCTTACCAAGCTTTAAGATTTCCCTTGACACAGAAAGGACTACTGACGGGTACGAGAAAACCACCTGCTCTCATACTGGTTCCTTCACAGTGGAGTCAACCGACGTTGTTTACCATGTATTATTTCTTAATGACAAAATAAACAAAATCTATAATCTTTCATATGTTAGACGAGAATAAAAATACCCTTTCCTCAGTATGAAACCCTATAAACCTTTTTATTACCAGTCTACAATCTTTTTGATAAAATTTTTGTTTAAAATATGTCGTAATTTTAAACTTGTAACATATTACCTGTTGACGTTTTAAATTTGACTATACGAAACACGAAGAAATGTTTTCGTTATACTCAAGTCAGTATTAGAACCGTACTATGTTAATGGTGCGACATAGTAACAAAAAAAGATCATGAACGTATTTTCCTAGAACCTTGACATGTGTTTTACTTACAGTTTGGTGAACAGTATAGATACCCCTTCCAGTACAATCTTGAAAACTACCTTTTTCAATGTCGAAACTACCAGAGACGGTCATAAGTAAATAGCTCCATTAATGTTCACACAAAAATTTGTTAAAAAGAAATGAAGTATTAATAATCTACTTGAGACCTCTTAAAATAAGAGTTTTACACTTAATTTTTTTTTTTGTACGACGTACATACAAAGAACTTCCGTCATTTTACATTATATTACATCACTACTAAGACCTCGGTCATCCGGATTTAAAATGAGTACGGAGACGGTAAAGAATCTGTACACTAAATAAAACCCGTGTATAGAATTAAAGAGACACAGAGTCAAAGGAATTGACATACTACCTTTATCGGGGATGAACTTTGGTTTAATCTCTTTTATAACCTTGTGTATTATTCACGAGTTATTTACAATCTACAGTAATAAAATCGTTGTCATGATAGTCGTTGTTACTGTCAATGGTAAAATGCTCACGAAGAAAAGGTTCACTTAGATATATAATTTAGTAAAGATTATATTTTGCGAATATAATAATAGGGATACTTCCTCTACTTCTTCAACTCCAAATATCTCAAATTCGTTGTACTTGACGATCCATCTTTTACGGTATAAGTTTGGATCTAGNGTTATTTACAATCTACAGTAATAAAATCGTTGTCATGGTAGTCGTTGTTACTGTCAATGGTAAAATGCTCACGAAGAAAAGGTTCATTTAGATATATAATTTAGTAAAGATTATATTTTGCGAATATAATAATAGGGATACTTCCTCTACTTCTTCAACTCCAAATATCTCAAATTCGTTGTACTTGACGATCCATCTTTTACGGTATAAGTTTGGATCTAGACAGTCTAAGACCTCAGGTACGAACGAGGTATTATACCTAACAAAACGTACTCAAAACTCACTTATAGTTCAAAGTATATTTAGTGATTTCTTTTTCTGCAGAAATAGATCGATAGACTTGTTAGATCTTTATTTAAATTCTAATATTTGAATGTATTAACAATATATATATATATATATATGTAGATACCATATTAAGATTCGAACATACCTTCATTACCCTTTTCTTGACTCAGTTTCTTCAATCAAACCTGAGTCGGTTCTGATGTCTGAACATTGTGTCTATTGGTAACAGAAAGCCTTTAAGGTATTACATTGTATACCATTAAATAATTCATATTCCACAGTGACAGATTCTTTATAAACAGACTATGTTTATAACATTAACTCAAGGTACAAGGACTATATTTGATAATAATTTTAAATTAAAAATTTCCTAATAACACCAGCACTTTTACCGTGTAAGGCATAAAATTGACTTTCGCAGGGTACGACACTCCTACCTGAATGTACGAGTTCTTTTTAATATCAACGAAAAGTCCATGTCATGATAAAAAAAAGGGGAGTCTAATACTTGCCGGTTTATTCTAACTACAATGACATTCATTCAGACAGAAAATTAAATGTCCTAGTTTTATAACAGAACGTACTACCATTTCAGTGTCGTCAGTTTTGATGTCTTTCATTCCTTACACTTGAGTTACCTTTAAGTATGAGACAAGTATGGCAACCGGACATGAACTAAGACTTTAAAAATTTACCTTATTGGTATTAAACCCTGTTTTTATGTTCTTAAAGACAATATGACCTAGGTGCGACCTTACATACATATAGTGAAAGTATGTATATATATATACGTCTATACATATATATTTATATGGTATTGTCTTTTATCGTTTGTCTATGTCTATCAGACGAAGTCAGTACAGGATGAGAAACGCTGGGGTACTTGACATCGGGTGGTCCGAGGAGACAGGTACCCTAAGAGGTCCGTTCTTATCACGTCACCCAACGGTACGGGAGGAGGTCCCCTAGAAGGACTGGGTCCCTAACTTGGACACTGAGGACACTGAGAAGACTAAACTTCCACCTCAGAAATGGTGACTTGGTGACCCCTTCAGACGTTTATCGTACCATCTTCACTTTAGTAAAAACGATGACTCTTAATCTCCTGTATAAGTTTCCATCTTTCGGCGTCTTACCGTTATAAATAATCTCTCGTTACGATGTAGACAAGTTAGAGTGTACATTATAATTTACATTAGTTTCTACTATCTTAAACCACCTTTTATTTACGTTATTTCGACTACTTAACATAAAATCGGTATAAACCAACGAACCACATATCTATCTTAATTACGTCAAAAGTCTCGTTTATAAGATTCTTGAATTCTCATGTCAGGATAGTTTAAACTTCGATCACTTACATTAATAAAAAATTAAGAATTTCGTAGATAGAACTAGTCATGATCTAGTAAAACGTTATATCTTGAGGAACATAATTTGTCCTCCTCTTCGAATAGATGTCTAAGACCAAAAGAAGGTTTTATACCTTAAATTTTATTTAAACATATGTTAGAATTATAGAAATACTATATAGATAGATTTAGATAGACAGACACATAGAGATCGTATTGCGCGAAAAAGTCATGAGAAAGACTAGATACATCCCAGTCCACACGCCAGAGACACCTTTATTGTTACCACTAGACTTCCTACTAAAGTGGTGTTCTATGAGTAGTCATCGACGACCTTGTGACCTTAAACCTTTATCAACCTTTTGTTCAGTTCTTACAAGTCTGTGTCAGCGAGTTTGGAAGGGTACACTGAGTTTAGGTATGACATTTCGGACCCGGCACGCCTTCACACTCTAGTAAGCCCTGTCGTGGAAGTCTCTCACAGTGTTATTCCATCCCCCCGGGACTCTCGTTACTGTCCGTGTCCGAAACGGGAGTCTCTGAGTACACGACACGAGAGGAATCCACCTGGGGTTACTCATGATACTACGTACATAACTTCTTCGAACGCGGACACTGTACCTCCCCTTCATGGACCCGAAGACGTGCCGGCACCGTTACATGCGTCTCCGTACGTCACGTCAACCTCAGACACAGTGTACCTCTTTTGGTCTAGAGACAGCATTCACTTCAGGTATACGACGACAAGAAATTTGGAATTAATCTCTCTTAGCAAAACAACTCTGTTAGTTGGAAGAGTATAAAAGATCTTTTATGTATAAGAACCCGTATTTGTCCGAATTTTGTACAATTATACAAACAAACACTACCTTTTTTTTTCATGGATAAATTCTTTTATATCGTGAATTGTGCCACGTAGTTTAAGTTAAAATCAAAGTTTTCAAGACAAGTGTCTCCTTCTAACTTATAACTACCTTTTATAAAGAATAAGTATCTACTCGTTACTCGACGGATGGATAGAATTATATCAATGTATAAGAATTTATAAATGGAGTGTATAGTGAAAACAAACTTCAGAAGTGTGTAGTAGAACTTTTATAAATATTTCGAGATCAGTTCTATTTGACATTATACTTATATTTGTCTTAAAACTATACACACTTTACACCATTGCAAAACCGAGTCTCCAATTTCGTAGACGGACGTTACGTCCTGTGGACCCAAGCTAGGGACCCAGCCCTTCAAGGGGACCTCTTCCTTTACCGTTGGGTGAGGTCATAAGAACGGACCTCTTAGGGTTCCTGCCTCCTCGGACCACTCGAGATCAAGTGCCCCAGCGTTTCTCAGCCTGTGCTGACTCGTTGAAGTGAGTGAAGTGAAATCATCTTTAATCAGTTGAGAAAAAGAAGGTTTCCTTCCATAACATTCTCTTTTACACTGTTTACTCTTTACAACTTTAATTTAGACGTAAAATAAACCAGATAATACATGGTGAAACGTATGACTTTATAATATAACTTATAATATAATATAATATCAATGGAGTAAACCCTTGACAATAAATGTAAATTTTTCTGGTGAAAAGGATCTCTAAATAAAAGGAATGAATTCCGATCTGTAATTTTGGTACTTATATGACATACTAGATTTTATCGAGTTTTTGACCTTTTCAATTACAAATGAGAAGAAGGATTTTAGTTTGAATAACACTCTAAAAAAAAAATTTACGATAAAACTAAGATATTCAAAGGGAAGGAAAAAATTTTTAACAAAACCGAGTATACTGTTAAACCTATGTCGTTTTCCTGAATTATTCTGTCTTACTATATGAAACACACACACACACGAATCCCGAAGGAAGTATCGAGTCAGTCATTTCTCAGACTGACGTTGCGTCCTCTACGCCCAAACTAGGGTCCTACCCTACTTCTAGGGGGCCTCTCCCTTTACCGTTGGGTGAGGTCACAAGAACGGACCTCTTAGGGTACCTGTCTCATCGGACCGTCCGATATCAGATACCCTCAGTGTTCTCAGCCTGTGCTGATTCACTGATTCGTGTGTGTGTGTTGTTATTCGTCTACCTTTAAGCCTATGTCGGTTTCCTGCATGATTCTGTCTTACTATATGAAATCCAGACAAGTAACAATCTTAGTAAGTTTTAGAGAGTATTTTTACGAAACCTTATAATTTCAACTTTTAACAGTATATTACTTACGTTCATTAAACTATATTAAGTTAGTATCGACAGATGACACTAATAATATTACGTGGACCCCTTAAGTCGACCGTAATACTTGGAACACCGTGTCACTGACGGTTTTGTACGTTTCTAGCTCATTAACCGGTCTTTAAAAGACGTGAAAATCTTCCATTCTGTATAAAATTATTATAACCGTTTTTTCCACGTTTAATATGACTATAGGATTTTGATCCTTTACAACAATCAAAGACCGTCAAGTCACAGAATGTAAAAAATTAAATTATCCATCGATAAATAGAAATAATACTGTAATTATAAAGATGTAATCTTTGTAAAAGAGATCTGTATTTAATAGATAAATTGTCCTCTCTCTCTCTCTTGTATCACGAGAGTAGGATGATCGTTAGAAATATACAAAGTAATCTATTCCATAAACAACTCTGATAGTAACGTCCTACGTTGTATATCAGAGTGAACTTACCTCCGTTCAATTGATATGAGTGTCAAATTTTCATGAAATGAGAATCGTAATGTATAGAATCTGTTTTTATTTCTTCACCGTTCTTTTGTTCTACTAAATTTTTGAAAGACTGTCAGTGTAGATACAATTTAGGGTCCGAAACCCTATAAAAGTCGGGTAAAATAATACTAAAGGCAATGGAAGTAGATAGGTTACTTTAGCATAAATCTTAACCATAAGTGCTTTCATAAATCTTAACCGTAAGTGCAAAGTTCTGTGTATGACTAGGGTCAGAACACAATACGAGTTGTGGCACCGACAGTAATTTCTTCTTTTAGTGAATTTTATAAATCCTTTATAAAATCTTTTTCAATTCAGTCGACTTTAAAGATTCAAGAGTCCAACTATAAAGTAACGGTCTCTTAGACTTAGGACAAGTTAAAATATACCAAAAGTGATTTTCATACGACAATAGATGAAGTCAAGAACCTTAGTAACTTCATTCACATGTTTATATATTATGTCATGCTCCTCAAAGTCGTCTATCTCTACTTGACTCCCGGTAAAAATGTGTGTCCGACAATACGGTTTACGGGCCTGTCACGAGGGATGGACCTACTCTTGTGATACTTCACGCAGTCAAACCGACTCACGTCGACGAAGATGTTACTATAGCATGGTCGACCGCCTCACTATGTTCTATTGACACCCTCTTGTACCATACAAGAGGTTGACAGGTTATCAAGACAAAGAATGTAAAAATATATCTTTTGTTCTTTTTTTAGTTACTTATATAAAATTGAGACAATAAAGATTTACTCTTTCAGTCGAAATCCAAGTCAAAATACAATGAATAAAACCAATAAAACATAAAAGTAATTTAGGTGTATAACTGATTACTAAACAATTTGGAATCACCTTCTGTCGTCTCTTTTACGGTGATACAACAAAACCCATTTTCCTTTCAAAAGTAAGATATTTACATTCTAGTACAAATGTCCGAAAGTTCCCCTCCAGACATGATCTCGTCGTACAGGTAGTTTTTTGTAACACAAACTTTGACTTTTACATTCTTGATTGAAATGTCGAACTAATGTTTGTAAGAAAATCCAGGGTTCTTAAGGAGTCACTTTTCTAATCCTTTGTCATGTCCCTTTTTGTTTTTGTTTTGGTTAAACTTAGGTATCGCACGAGAACCCCTTTGTTAATAAATAAAAAGAGAATAAACCAAGACAAAACTCGAAGTGACAATCTGTTAAACAACGAAATGCAAATCCTCTACATATATTAATCCTCAATTTTTAAAGTTCAAGAAAGAGAAAAACTAACAAAGAAAAAAAACAAATATTAAATTGAAAGTCGATAACGTAGCGTCCTCTTAACCTCACGTCACCACTCAGTGATATAAGAGGAGATTAACTAAATCCTTTCTACTCTATTTCTCAAACCTCGGAAAAATCTGGTAGTTGTCGTCTCCTCATACACGAATTACGAAATCTGACAAGGAGTCACCTAACTGTGTTAAGGTGAAGTCACACAAACAAATACAACCCAGTCAAGTTTTGGTTACGACGGTTCCGTGAGGTTTGGTGACCATCTACCCCCGTCAAGAGAACGGGATGAGGACGGACAGACATCCGAGACCCTTGATTCACTCTGTAGTCAATTTTATCAAATTATTTCCCTACCTTACCTTCTACTATATACCTATCTTCATTGATGAACTTCCTAATAAGTATACGTTGCATATAGAATTTTTCTTTAAAGTTATTTGAAGTTTTCTTATATATTTACTAAGAAAAACACATAAACTTTAATGTTCTTCACTTTATTTTTTCTTTCTAGTAAGTATCCGTTGAAGTCAAAATCTTAAAAAAAGTGTTGAAAAGTAAAGACAGTTATTATCATTAAACACTAATAAAGTCTTTGACGAAGTTGTTTAAGCTGTATATGTCCATTTTAGTAGTAATACCAAATCTACACATAAAGACGAAAGAAAAATACCATTAGTAAATATCAAAGTGTACTTAGATACGGTCATTTTCTATACGATTATTTATGTAAATATATTTTAAAGTTTAATTTTAACAATGATCTTTTATAAAGTTTTACATTAAAGTAATATGATAACACTCAAATCATTACACTAATCTTGTATTTTATCCATAATATACGAATAATAATCAACTTGTAGTAGTAGGTTTCGAACTGTAAAATTTTACTATTAAACTTGTTTACCTTATTTTTTCACTTACACTAGAGGACACTTCATTTATAAAACTTTAGTACTAATACGACCCTCCACTCTTGTGTCTATATTTTTAATTAAATAAAAAGAATTGAACACATAAAGAACGTTGGATATTCCGATAAAATCAATATAGGTAAGTTCTGTCATGACCCGTTTTACGTCAAATTGGAACCCAAACCTTGAAATTTACGTGACCAACCATTCACACGAATCTCAATGACGTCATGTGAATGTATGACGAAGAGTGACTAGTTATAAACCTCCATTACAGGTAATTCTCTATCATAATATTCAACCAAAACTATTAATCCATTAGTTTAAACTATTAAACTATTTAATCCAAAACTATTACTTAAATCATACAGTAGTAGTCACTTCACTATAAATAAAATCAATAGTATCCAATCAAAGGATTTCGATTCACGTCTCAAGTAGAACCGGGGTTTTATCTGAATTATTTCAAGGACACTCTAAAACCAATTCACCATTATTGTCTTTTATTAATTAGTAAAAACAACCTGTATGTTATTCTTCTCAATAATTGTGACTAGATTTACTTTCTAACAAAACAGTCAATTGGAGACGTATGTTAAAGTCTTTACAAATAACTCAAATACCGTTGACTAAAGAACTTTATTTAAACGGTCGTTTTAATGAATTCATTATATAAAAGTATTTATAACAGAAGGGGTTTGTCAAAGATGATGTTGTCGATGGAGGTATGATTCGTGGCTTCGTCCATTTTTTAAACAAAAAATCGTAGATCTATTCGATACTTACTCAAACGTTGAGTCCGTAAAACCGGGAAAGGGAGTTTCAACAGTAAAAGATAAATAAATAAAGAATTTACGGTTTATCATTCCAGATGTAGGTTAACACTATAACTTCTTAGAGAAGGGATAAATCTCTGGTACACAGGATTTTTCTCGTAAGATGTACAATGATTAAACCTTTTTTTACCAATGTCTTCTTTTGGGATACGATTTAAGGAACTTTTATTTAATGTAAAAGAAAAGTTGACTGTGGTTTCTCAAAATAGAAATTGAGTTAGTGAACATCAGTTTCGTCACCAGTTTCTTCATGTCCTCATATAATTTTACACATTCGTAGACTATTTGCTTGAATTGACAACGTAAAGTAGTAAATAAACGTAAGATCTCTATAGATCAACACAGATTTATCTATGAAATATTAGAACAGAAAGTTTTGGTAGACTCGTATGTAAAGGTTTATAAACAGAGGAGGACACATATCGTAAATGTGACCAGTGGTTGTCGAGTCCGTGTCCATTCGTTATTAGTTGGTGTTGAATTCTCCCAGAATTTTCTTTTAGGCTTTGAAAGAAAACGTCATAATAAATATGGAAACGTTAATGTAAAAACCCCCCTCTAAAAAAAAAGACAAAAACAAAACAAAAATTCTAAAATATTTTTTCACAATATGTTTGACTATTCTCAGAAACTGAAAAATGAACACCAGATATCTAAAATTTGAAATTAAAATACAAAACTGTAGATAAATTGATAAATTTGTCTATAGAGACTTTGTAATTAAAGTTCAACTAGGTAAAATATATACTGGTATCTACAATAGTCTTTGTATTAAAAGGAAGGTATATTTTGCAAAAAAGGGTAATAAAAGAGGTTAAGTCATCGAAGGTAAGGTCCCTAATGTAGTTCGTCACTTTATTGTCCATCCACTTAGTATTTTGAATACTTTACTGTTTTTTCCAAAAATGTATATAATTTTAACAAAAAAATTATATAATCTTAGTTCTTTCGGTAAGAGGATATGAATCCTATAAAAAGAAGTGGATTAACTTGTGACAAAAGGAAAGAGGACAATAAATAATGAAAGAGATCAATAAATAATGAAACAGATAGAACCATATATGTATATATAAATTTTTACACTGAAAAATAATTCCATATTAACCGTATATTATAATATAAGCAAAGTCCACAAGTTGTATTACTGAACCATAAACGTATAAAATGTTTTACTAGTGTAAAATAGATCTATTGTAGGAATTTCAGTGTCTATTCCCAAACGTAGGAACATAAGAATTGACGTAAATCAGGGTTCGATGTTCATAAACATCTTACTTACCTATAAAGAAGAAAAAGGGATAGGGATTAAAAATTTAATACAAAAAAGAAAACAGTGTCTTAAAGATCGGATCAGTAATCTGGTTACTAATCTACAATAAATACGACTACTTCGAATATCAAATATGTAAAGTAAGTTATCTCAATTATATAGAAGAGATCTTTTGTCCCATAACACATTTTAGTTCTAATAAAAACCAAATATTAAAATATAGTACTATATCTTAATCTTGATTAAACCTCGTGAAACATGAAAACCACAACAGTTAATCAACCATGAATTATGGTACAAGGAATATAAGATTCCCGTTTGTACAGTTTCATGGTGGTAGTATCACACCTTATAGTATTTTCACCGGTTGACTGTACAAATTAAATATAGTTTGAAAGAAAACACAACTTACAGTAATCATCGACACCGAGAAAGTCAAATTTAAATCTCTCACTGGGTAATGTCTTTATATAAAAAAATTAAGATGTCAACATTTAGATAAAGACTACCGGATGATTACTAAAGTAGGACTTAACAAATTTATGTAACGTGTTATTAAAAGATCGATGTATCGTAGAGTCGGTATTGGTTATTAGACTTGAGGATTAAGAGTCGGACTAAGAGTAAGCTTCTATCCGTTAAATCAAGTCAAATATGTCCAGAGAAAGTCAATTTTATATTAATAAGTAAGTTGATGGTTTTGAAAACTTAAAACTTTGGTAAATTTCATAAGAATTGATAACTAAACTACTCAATATATAAGTACATGGGACTTCCTCCCGTACCGTCGTGTGAGGTCATAAGAACGGACCTCTTAGGTACCTGTCTTCTCGGACCGTCCGATACTAGGTGTCCCAACATTTCTCAGCCTGTGCATTTTGTTGAATCGTGTGTATGAGTACATACAACAACAAGTCAGTCATTCACCATAGTTGAGGAAGACTGGGGTACCTGACGTCGTCCTGTCCGAGAAGACAAGAGTTGATAGAGAACCTCAAACGAGTTTAAGTACAGGTAACTCAGATGTCACTATAGATTGGTAGAGTAGGAGACAACGGGGGTAGAAAAAACGGAAGTTGGAAAGGGTCGTAGTCCCAGAAAAGGTTACTCAACCAAAAAACATATTCCACCGGTTTCATAACCTCGAAGTCGAAGTCGTTGTCAGGAAGGTTACTTATAAGTCCCAATTAAAAGAAATCCTAACTAACCAAACTAGAGGGACATCAGGTACCCTGAGAGTTCTCAGAAGAGGTCGTGGTGTTAAACTTTCGTAGTCAAGAAACCACTCGTTGGAGGAAATACTAGGTTGAAAGTGTAGGTTTATACTGATATCCTTTTTGGTATCTAAACTGATATACCTGAAACAACCGTTTCACTACAAAGGAGAAAAAATTATTCGACAGATCCAAACAGTATCGAAAAAAAGGTCCCTCGTTCGTAGAAAAACAAAGTATCGACGTCAGTTACAGATGTCACTAAAACCTCGGGTCCTTTCAGTACCGAAGGCGAAAAGGGGGTAGATAAAACGGTAATTAACTCCCCAGATCTACCGTACTAGAATCAAACAAAAAAAAGATTAAAATTACAACTTAAAGTTCGGTCGAAAAAGATAGAGGAGAAAGTGGGAGTAATTCTCCGAGAAATCAAGGAGAAGTGAAAGACGGAGATCTCACCGTAGTAGATGTATAGGCTCCGACATCTAGAAAAAGGACCGTTAGAACTAAGGTCGTACACTAAATAGGTCGGGTCGTAAACCGTACTATATGAGACGGATACTCAATTTATTCGTCCCACTGTGATATGTCGGAACAATATGAGGAAATGGTTAAAACCTGGTCAGTCATCAAGGTACAGATCAAGATTGACAACAAAGAACTGGACTTATGTTCCAAGTATCTTCTGTCCATTCCACTAGACTATGAGAACAGGGAAATTCTTAAAAGGTGTCAAAGAACACTAGATGTGTCAGTTTTCCGAAAGAGTATCAGTAACTTCGTCTTCATCTCTACAAAAAGACCTTAAGGAAACGAAAGAGGTACTAGGTTGCTTACAACCGTTAAACTAGAGACCAAGAAGACGAAAAAATTCAGGTCGAATATGAAGACCTTCAAGAGTCAAGTATATGACGACTTTGGATTAAACTTCCTAAAACTCGTATTGGAACGTTCGTACATTTTATTTACGTTACATACCATGAAACTTGTAAGAAACCGTAACGGGAAGAAACCCTAACCTTACTTTTAACTGGAAAAGATCAGGACACCGGTGACGACTCAAAAGGTTTAAACGACTATATAACATACGTCTTAAAATTGTCGTAATTGAAAATCCTAAACTTTATTAAGTCGTCCTTAAAGTAGTGGAGGTAATCGAAACAAACATCACTACGAAGGATTCCGGGTGAACTGTAGTGTAAGGTCCTACAGACCGACATCCACTCCTTGGTGTGGTAACATTAGTTGGTCCAGTAATTAATAGGTCTGGAAAGGACATATCAAGACACAAGAACGATGGAGAAGAATTATAGAAGACCAATATAATCTAGGATGGCATAGACAGGAAATAAAACGGATAGGAACATACTTTACAAGGGAACCATAGAGGTTAAAAGAACTGCTCTAGAGATTAGAAAGGATAAGATAACAAAAGGAGATATAGAAACATAATAAGTAAATTCTTCCGGAAGAATAGAGAGGAAAAATAAGAGACCTTGAGACTTAAGTCAACCCACGTAGAAAAGGAAAGAAAGAACGGAAGCCGAAGAGAAGAAAGGAGTCGATATACATTTCGGAGGAGTCTGTTGGTGAAACGGAAGAATGTAAAGAAAATGTACCCCTACCAAAACCAGTGACGGAGGACATGTCACAATACTTGGAGGTAGGAATCAAGAAGTCCGTGACAGATGGTTTAGATTAGGAAACTGAGATAAGAAGTGGTGGTGACATATTAGTATTCCCTAAGTTAAATCCAGTATGGACTTACCGGAACACCAAAAGAGATGAAGGAAGTTAAATTCGGACTTAAAACGTCATACCTCACGTATTAGACTCGGTGTCAGTCGAGGTCCAGAACAAAAACGACTGACATTTCTCGAGAAACAGAAGTGACGTTTCTTGTATTAGTCAGATTAAAGTCATAACTGGTAGATAACCACTTCAGGTACACATCTTAACAGAGAACATAACAACCTTTTCTCTCAAACAATACTGGTTGAACGAGAGAACTGTATTGGTATAATCGGGAACGGGACGAAGTAAAACATGAGGTTTCGGTTTGAACGGACAATGAGACCCATAGAGAACTGAAGGATGAAAACGTAAGGTTAGGGGATACTAACTTTACTGTAATAATAATAATATAAAAAAAACCACAATCAAGATCCTCCAGAAGATCCAGAAGTATCTTGGTCAGTCGAAGTTTAAGAAGTCGTAGTCACGAACCCAAGTATCTGAACTTAATGATACTACAACTTACCGAACGGAACCTTTACTTGTCTCTAGTAAGACAGTAAAAACTCTGACATGAGTTCATGGTGTAAAACCTGAGAACAACTAATACTCCCGATGAGGTAAAGAAGATTCCCTAAGAAAGGGTGTCATCATCTAGAGTACCAGTGGACTTAATTTAAGTGGGTAAGGTCAGGTAAAATCAAGTAACTAAGGACTCTACAGCTACAATTCAGAACAGTAAAGGACGAACTATCATGGGGTAAATAAAACTAAGTACCAGGATTATAAGATCCAAGGATACGTTATAAAAGAAATGTCGTAGTTTGAAATAAAAGTAGCGGTCTGTAGGTGATGACTCATAGTAAAGACGAAACCGGATCCACGAAGGAAGAAAGACCTCGATAAACATCAACGGGGGACGAGAAAGGGTCAAACCTGTAAAAGGTTGGCTCCCCCGAGTAGAAGACCACAGTATAGAAAAATGAAAAAGTATGACAAGTACCCCAAGAGATCCGTACTCATGACCTCACCCAACGGTAAAAGAGGAGGTTACTTAGTATTCGTTACACCTAATAAAGTTATATTACGACTATATACGTAGAACAAATTTTTCATCCGATAGTCTTGATTTTTTGACAAAACTATAAAAGATCAAATATGTATATAAAAAAACGGTGAAAAAGAAGGGGTTCGTAAACTAAAACTTGTATCATAAGACCGTTATATTAAGACAGTCTAAAACATAACATCGTCGTTTGAAAAGTATATTTTGTTCTTCGGTACACATCTAATGGATCTCGAAATCACTCGTTCAATACTGTAAAATCCATATTATAATTGGAATTTTATGATGTTTTTAGAGTAGTTAACGAAGATGACATCGTAAATTTTTAATGTTTGGATTACATCTCAAAATAATATCCCTTTTAATCGATCCACGAAAAAGGGACTTAAGTAAACAACAATAAATACTGAAAATTACGAATTAGAATGGTTTAGAAGACGACGACGACGATTCAGCGAAGTCAGCACAAGCTGAGACACGCTGGGGTATCTGCCGTCGGGTGGTCCGAGGGGACAGGGACCCTAAGAGGGTCGTTCTTGTGACCTCACCCAACGGTAAAGGAAGAGGTTACGTACTTTCACTTTTCACTTTCCCTTCAGCGAGTCAACACAGGCTGAGAAGTGCTGGGGTACCTGGCGTCGGGTGGTCCGAGGAGACAGGTACCCTAAGGGGTCCGTTCTCGTGACCTCACCCCACGGTAACGGGAGAGGTGGTTTAGAATATCAAAGTAAATTAAAGTATCTTGGAGGTCTTTTGTAAGTACTAGATATCAATACTATAATTATCAAATGATTTTACAGTAGAATCATAATATCATAACATGTTCTAGGTCGATTATAATTATTATCGAAAATTACTCTCAAATGATATAAACTCAGTACTATGGTTCATAAAAAACAAGTTAAAGAGTAATTTAGAGTTATTAGAGGATTAACAATAAAGGGTGTTGTGGGGGGGGGGAGTATAAAATGTCCCCTCCTCTATGTTTGTCGAATTTAATAAAAAAGTTATAATGTTTCCAGTTTTCTTTTTCTCTAAAAGACCATAATACATCTNAAGGAAGAGGTTACGTACTTTCACTTTACACTTTCCCTTCAGCGAGTCAGCACAGGCTGAGAAGTGCTGGGGTACCTGGCGTCGGGTGGTCCGAGGAGACAGGTACCCTAAGGGGTCCGTTCTCGTGACCTCACCCCACGGTAACGGGAGAGGTGGTTTAGAATATCAAAGTAAATTAAAGTATCTTGGAGGTCTTTTGTAAGTACTAGATATCAATACTATAATTATCAAATGATTTTACAGTAGAATCATAATATCATAACATGTTCTAGGTCGATTATAATTATTATCGAAAATTACTCTCAAATGATATAAACTCAGTACTATGGTTCATAAAAAACAAGTTAAAGAGTAATTTAGAGTTATTAGAGGATTAACAATAAAGGGTGTTGTGGGGGGGGGAGTATAAAATGTCCCCTCCTCTATGTTTGTCGAATTTAATAAAAAAGTTATAATGTTTCCAGTTTTCTTTTTCTCTAAAAGACCATAATACATCTCTATTTAGTCCCAACAAAAAGAAAAGGAAAAATAGAAACTCTCAGTCTTTTATATTAAAATGTCTACACTTAGTCATTTCGAGGAGGTCACAATTAGACTTTAGTCCTCTGTTTTAATCAAAATCTTCAAATAAAAAAGTACAATTTTAATACATTTACACGGTGTTTAGTATTTAAAATTTATCTAAATCAGTTTATTAGTGTTTATATCTCTTTTATAACTAATAGTTTAATAGTTTGGTCACTATGGAAAGGTTGTAAAAACTATTACATTTACACCGAAATATGACAATAATCTTATTTAATCATTCACGGATAAAGGGTCTACTCGATTTCGTATAGTTTAAAATATATAATTAAATAAAAGGTAAATTTTTAGTAATAATCACCAAATTAGGAATCCGGCATGATGATGAGATGAAAAGACTCTGATACGGGTATAGTATATATTGTCCACCCCTAAATCTTTCATAAGTTTATTATTAACTAAATCAAAGGAGTTTTTAGACACTGAACTCCCGAGTCTAGTATAGTGAACCAATAGAAACAACTCATCTACCTAACGTATTGGTATTTAACTTATGAAGTTCAACACGATATCCAAAGACCAGACTTTCTTTTATAAGTCTTATTTTAATTTGAAAAAACTTAAAATTGTTAGTATTCTCTATTATACAGTTAGATGACTACTGACCTCTTAGTATTGTTAGATAATTTTTACTCCTACCGTCAGTCTTCTTAGAGTCTTCATGATCTTACAAAAACCATGAGAAGAAAACTTCGAGAAATTTTTTTTTCGGTTTAAATTACTGGGTAACTAGAAGTAAAAGTACATTCTTATTTGTAAATTAAAATTCCGTGTGGTTATATGAAATTTTTTTTTGACCAAAATATTTAAGTAGGTTATTCGTAGTGTGGTATCATTTTTATTTAGTCAAATTTCCCAAACGAAAATCTTGTGAAAATTCCCTTAATTCCTAGGAAAAACACCTCGTTAACGGAACGTGTCTAATATCCGAACTTTCAGTGTAGGGTAGAGAGAATGACTGTAGTTACTAAATCTTCAACTTTCCGTAAACTGTTTAACACTGTTTAAGTATTGATGTATTAATAAAAACAAAAAATCGAAACATTATCACTTGGAGAAAACTAGTCTCTACTCTTTTTACCTAGGGATTCATTCTCAAATCAGTAGTAATTGTTCGAAGAACAAGGAAAGATTTATATCGTACGGAGTTGTTTTTGTAAATTTATCTATGACTTTTCGTTTTACCTTATAAAGGTCTATATTATATTGATCCTTCTGTATATTAAAACTTATACATAACGGAGAGGTACTTGATAAATGTTATCTACCTTCCTAAAGAAAAAATCTGCACTCTTGGGTAAAATGAATCTTAAAATCGAATGTCAGAGTCACAAGATTTACATGAAAGGAAGACCTATTATATATCAGGAAAACTCAACTTAGTTATACGAATCACCCAATTAAATTAAATCGGTTTCGACAAGATAAAAATAAAAGACGTAACAGAAGTTTATAGTTAAACCATAAAATTTTTTTAGGATACTAAGAACTCATCCATTCTACATAAAGTTTTTCTCCGACACGTCTTCCCGTGAAAAACGGTAACAGAACAAGGGACTCACTTTATAAAAGCTAGTTCACGATCTGGTTTGAAGGATCATAGTTCATGAAAAGTGACCGGAAATCAACAAAACACAAAGAAAAAAAAAAAAAATTGGATAAGGAATTTTTCTAACTCGTTTAATAAGATTTTGAGGAAAGTATTTAAATTTACTGGAACAGTCTACCTAGTTTTCATAAAACTAGTTTTCATAAGGTCTGTCCATCTTTCTCTTTCCGGTTCCAGAAGTCTTCTCCTTACTACTTCATAAACCGAAATATTGAAACTCTCGTGTCTCCTTCATTATACGGTTCGAATGTGAAAAAAGGTACGAAACGTTTAGATAAAAAAAAGATACGTCATTTACGAAAGTTTCTCAATTTTACGGGACTCTTTACGGATCGGTTGGTAAGGTTATTTATACAATAAAATCTTCTTTTTAATACGTTAGCACGAAAAACAACAACAACAAGTCTAACTGTCTAGAACTGTGTCTCGATTGTAAATGACTCGTGATAAGATCTGTAAAGTGTGTATAATGGAGTAAACTTTGTCTTGAGATACTTCACCCACGGCAATAAAAGGAGTTAAATGTTTACTCCTTTACCTTCGTGTTTTACAATTCAATACGTAAGTGTCAGTGAACCATTATTCATCGTTTCTTTCCTAATTTTGGGTCTTGTATAAAAAGATCTAAGTTAGAATTGTGAAAACACAAAACTGTAAATTCTTTCTTTTATTTCAATTTAAATTAAATTTATAATAATTTTATCATCGTATATTAACGTCTTAAGTTAAAGTTTAAAACTAAACACAATTTTAAATATTAAAAAGAGAATTTTGATTTTTATCGAGTAACTGATTTACCTTATGACTAAGTATATTAAAATTTTTCATCCATACAGTGTATTGTCAAATTATAGAATAAAAAATTTAATTTAAAAATAAAAATGAAATAAAATGAAATGTTATGACATAACCAAAACGGTATGTAACTGTACTTAGGTGGTGTCCACATGTACGCAAGGGTTTGCACTTGGGGGGAGGGTGGACGGAGGGGTATTGTAGAGAGACCCAGTAGGGGCACGTGGTCGGGGTTTGTACGACATAGGACGTAGTCTGTATCTGACCGCTAAACAAAGAATGTACTATCATATGTACAAAGTTACGGTAAGAGGGTTTAGTAGGGTGGGAGAGGGAGAGGGAGACTCAGGTTTTCAGGCGATATGTGTAGACACAGA